>VXAB01011181.1:461768-489959 GCA_013399175.1 Odontophorus gujanensis
ACAGAGTTCTCAACCTGTTTTCCTGTGTAAGTAGAGCTCATGAGATTTCATTCAGTCTGTATTCGGTCTATCTATTTCTCGTAGCATGGTCTGTAATGATTTTTGAATTTGTGGTTCAGTTTTAATTAAATTGGGGATGGAGTTAGAGATTTCAAAATAATAAGTTCCTACAAGTCTTAGAATTTCCCTGGCTGGGTAGGAAATGATTCAGTTCTGACACTGAGAGACAGACAAGCAGAGGTCAAATGTTAAATGTGTTTCGTCAGAACAATCCACAAGCTAACGAGAGAATGAATCTTGGCCAGTGTGCGCTTATGCAGCCTGGCCTGATGAGAGATGGAATGGCTGGAGCTGCTGTGGTGGGAGGGATGAAATACAAAGGTCAAGGAGGGTAAAAAGTTACCAGTTTGTAAACAGGCTTCATTAGTTCCATTCTTACAGACCGATTCAGTCTTTTTTTTTCTTCTTCTTCTTTGTGGCAGCTTATAGTAGGTAAGATAGACTTCAGAGTGCAAAGGTAGTTGAGTAGAATGCAAATAGCTACAAGGTGTCCTGTGCAGATGCTTGTTCTGTGTGTAGGGCAGTTGCTGGTATGTCACAGGGGAGGTCTTTCTCAGGTGAAGGCTCAGGTGTAGGGCTCCCTTAATTTTGGCAAGGCAATAAAATCTATTCTTTGTAATTCCAACCTTGTATGAGAGTTGAGCAACATTTCAAACATGACTTAAAGGAGAAACGCTTAGCCTTTGGCGTATGTACATCAGTTTTTTAAATAAGGAAAGATTATGAATTATTGCAAAGTAAACTTCTGCAAGCTCTTTTTATGAACTAAGTGAACCACATATTCTTTTATTTTCCATGCCCAGAAAAAGTGTTTACCATGATGGATTCTCTAAGGTATGCCTGCTCAATCCTTTAGATGCTAGTGATTTTGCAGAAAAACAGAAATAGAGAAGTAGATTTAGTATCAAAGCATGTTTTGCTACTTTATGTTAAGATTAGAATTTCATAGCCAATCTTTTGTGGAACTGATACAATAGATTCATAGATTCATAGATACATTAGGTTGGAAAGGACCTACAAGATCATCTAGTCCGACCATCCTCCTATCACCATCCCTACCCACTAAGCTACTAAATCAAATCCCTTGGCACCTCATCTAAACGCTTCTTGAACAGCGCTAGGGATGGTGCCTCAACCACCTCCCTAGGCAGGCCATTCCAGTGCCTGACCACTCTTTCAGAGAAAAAATTTTTCCTCAAATCTAATCTAAATCTTCTCTGGCGCAACTTGTGGCCATTCCCTCTCGTCCTGTCATTAGTTATTTGGGAGAAGAGGCTGACCCCCTCCTCACTACAACCCACCTTCAGGAAGTGGTAGAGTGTGATAAGGTCCCCTCTGAGCCTCCTTTTCTCCAGACTAAACAATCCCAGCTCCCTCAGCCGCTCCTCATAAGACTTNGAGCTTTTTGAAACTATTAAGTACAGTTTGATCCATCCTCATTTTTTATGGGCCTGGATCACTTTTGAAGGCTGCAAAGTACAATTTATTTAAGATGTTTTTCCTTTTTCTTTGTACTTTATTAAACACTTTGTTTTATTGAACTTATGAAGTGGGATTCTAGTGATTTATTGACTGGCAGTTCTAAATTTTTTCAGCTACAAATCAGTACATTAATTTTGAATGAGAAGAACTACTGATAACCATTTTCTTCTGCTGTGAGAGAGGTTGTGATACGGAACATAACTTTTTTTTTATTCTGACAGAATTTTTAGTAGATCTCTGGCATTATTTCTGGTTACATTTTTTGTGTTTATTCTTGTGTTGTTTTGGTATGGTTACAAAATAAGTAGAGAAAAGTGTACACCTGTGGACTCATTTTTAAACTAGTTTTGTGACAAACTTATACATTAGAAGTCAGAATTCTTCTTCATAGTAAAACTTAATATTTACTTATTTAGACAGTAAAATGTTCAACACTATTTCTATTATTGTAACACTGAAAAAAACATCATTTTTAACTGGAATATTGTGTAAATATAGTATTGGCATACTGTTCTTGTATTTAGATGATGCCACAGATTATTATGCCACAATTTATTGATTGGGTCTGCTGTGATTGCTGTGAACTTTGAATGGCACTGTTTTATTTCTGTGTAGACTTTTCTAGACATGGAAAGCTGTACTAATGACTATTTAAATACTAAAATTCTAAAATTCTGATGTTTAGCAGTCATTATGCATTATCCTTAGAAAGTAGTAAATTGTCAGACTGATTTTTATGTAATTTGATACGTGTCTTTCCTGTGCCACTTCACTTAAGTGAAGTACTTTTTTACCCCAGTAAACTGCTTTTTCAGAAACTTTGCTCAGAGAGTAACTAAATGTTCTCACCATTCATGAGCTAGGGAAACTGAATGTGTAAAAAAAAAATTAATATTTAACACTCCTGTTTCATATTTTCATATGGGTCAAATCTCCAGTAAACTGCATAACCCTATTAAATGTTTCAGTAGAGCAAAAAAAAAATGTAAACAAGTCCTTTTTTGTTTGTATTTATAACAATTTTATGAAATAACACATCCTTAGAAAGAGCAAGATAATGTTTCTTGTTTATTGCTCAGGCAAAGTCTTCTGTTTCCTGATTACATTTTCATAGTCTGGTAGTCCTCTATATTCTCAGATTTGGTGAACCTGTTTTCATATAAACCCCTATCTGAAGAGATGAGGAAGAGCCATTCTGAGGGTTGGAATGGGATGATCTTTGAGATCCCTTCCAACCCAAGCTATTCTATGGTTCTATGGTTTAATCGCTATTAGGCTGAGTAAGGAGTAGCCATTAAGTTATCAAAGATCATTTTATTTTAGTGGATTAAAACCTGCTGTTTATTATTATTTTTAAATTTTATTTTCATGGAAGGAGATTTTTTTCTTGTTAATAAAATGCATGATGTTTTACTTGGTTGCAAAAACCACAACAAAATTATTCTGCATCTTGATGTGTAAAACTCGCACTGCTTCTTTTCACCTAAAAGACAAGGATGTCAAGATACGTTTTTTGTTGAAAGTGAGTTTCCCAATAAACATATTGATTTGTGTTTTGCAAATGTCATGTTGTACTGAGTAAAATATGTTAACATTAAGTATGCAGTGAACATCAGTTCCTGAAAGTCTTATTATGTTTATAATATCAACTGCTTTGAAGCAAGTTGATGAATTTAGCAATCAGAAATGAAATTATGGGTATATGTAAATCAGATATCCCTTGAGTAACAACGCTGGTGTGCTTAGGAAAGCATTTGAATTAATACTTGGAATTAATAAAAGATCAGACCCCGAATGTTATGATTATATTCCGAAGAAAGAAGATGGATACGCAGGCCAAGTTTGTTAGATATGGAAAAATACAAAGTGTGGTAAGGGTAAAGAATCATCCCTGATGGTTGTTGCAGTCAGTAAAGCTAGTTTTTGTAAATTAGTACAATTCAAATGGGAAGAAAAGGCTCCTCTCCTTTTCAGTACTCCTAATAAAGAACTAATAGAGCTAAAAAAAATTCTCTGAAGAAGCCAGAATCAGTGGAGGTATGAAAGGCAGAGGAGAAAGGAGCAGCAAAATCAAAATTGAGAGAACGTGACCTGATAGCTTATGAACTTTTGTATACCTCGCCACTGAATTTCTCCTACCAGTTAGTGTTGCTACGAGGCTTGGAACAAGTGCCAGCTTGATGGTGGCAAGAGGAGGAGAAGCGCAAGTTGGACAATTAATTCTGGTTACCAAAATGTTCAGGTAAATGACAGGGTCTGTAAGATCAAGATTGACCTTACGCTCTTTTTGAAGAATATTACTGCACAGCGTGGCTTATTGTGTTTTTGTTTTTAACCAAATTGATATTTCAGGCAACATTCAAGTTTTGTCCACAAAATAACCTTGAACCAGAATCCATGGTTTGCTCAGATATTATTTAATGCAAAACCATAATGCAAACATGTACTAAAGTTATTAAGGGAGGCTGTACATTGCTCCTGTCTCTATCTAAACTGTTGCAAGCCTAAACCAACTCATTGCCTTGTCTCCCACATTAACTACCTTTAAGAAAGAAGTGAGTTTTACTGGCTGGATGTTGCCCAGGGTGCATTTATTCCATTATTACTTGCTACAGTTCAAGTCAACTCAGGGTACAATGACCACTAGTGTCCACATTTTTTGGACTTAAACTTCTCTTATAAGCAGACATGATGCAATTTTATTAGCTTAGTGCTGGGTTTTCCTATCTTATCTGGTACAGGAAAGATTTTGCATAGTTCCCATAGAATGAAAAAGTATCCAGAAACATTTCTCATGCCTGTCAAAAAGTATTTTTTAATATTAGTGATGCAGAAAAGCTATGCATAGATCTTTCTGATGAAAAAAAATTGTATTCCATTAAAACGAAGTGTAAAAGATGTAGGTGAATACTTGGAAAGCGAGAGTTATAGAAATATTTTCCCAAATACTTGAAGGGGGCAATATCTGCATTAGCTTGTTTTTAAGGGAGACTGTAAATGACTGGCTTAAATATCATGTTTGAGGGGGAAACAGGGTCTTGAGCCACATCTATTTATTTCACTGCTGCTGCATAGAAGACTAAGTGGTATTTACAGTATATAGGTTCCTTAGGAAAGCAAATAATGGTTTTAATACCAGAAGAGGTATATAGGAAAGAACTTAGACAAAAGTATGGGAATTTATGTAAGAGTCACAAAAAGCTGCAAGTAAATTTGTATCAAAAATCTGATTTTAGTTTTAGCAAAGTCAAACTGATTTAGATATGATGTGAAAACAAAGAACTGTGTTCTTTTTGAGATGGTTTATAAAACTTATTTAACAACAAAAAAAGCCTGATATTAATTCCATCAGGCACTGATGTCCTTGAAAACACAAGCCTAGACTTTTTTGAAGAATCTAGGCTATGTTGTTATTTTCAGTATTCTAGTGCCTACTACTACATGAGTAGTGTGGTTTGTGATAAATGAAAGTAGACTGAAGAATGAAGACAATACTTTTCTTATTGCTGACATTGCTTACTCAGTGATAGCTTAGTAGAGCAAGTAGAAAATTAAAATGTTTTGGTTATCAGAAATTGTAAATTAAACATGATACCAAATCAGGCCATAGCCCTAACGTGGTCTTATTACGTATGAAGTTAAATGGAAATGTTGATTGATAGAAATTTATTTTTTATTTGGTGCTGCATCAGTGTGGAGGTATATTTGAGCAGTGTAGATGTGCTACAAAAGCATGAGTAGGGTTTGAACTTAAAGTTCAATTTTCTGTATTTAACTTGAAGCATTACAGTTAGTATGCGTTTGCAGTGGAGTTTTTTATTTTTTTGCAGAAAAGTGTCTTCATTTTCCCTGTGGTATTTCCAAATCTGTTCTGAAATTAAATTGGATTAATGTACCAATAAGAAGCAACTGTGTAATTTGGGATGGAAAGACAAAATAGACTTCTGTTCACACACTTTACAGTTTAGTGCTGAAATTACTTTCATAACAATTTTGTGTCACATTAGAAACAAATATGAAATGCAAATTTAATGGAATACAGCCAATTTTTAAAATTATGTCCTACTGGAAAATAATGGAAAGGAAATGATGCTTTTTTATATTAATCTCCTTGTAAATATCTTCATTAAATCACAAGCAGTTAGTTTGATTGTAAGACATCAACATCTGAAGACAATGCCATTCATCTAAATAATTGTTAATTGACTCACTAAATCACCAAAGTCAGCTTTAATCTGAAATATCAATATATCCTTTTTCAGTTTTTAAAATCCAGAGAATACTTTTCACCTTTTTGTTCAGTCAACGGTATAAGGAGGCACTGATTAAAGTGTAGTGCACAGGTACCTGAATTTTTTGAGCAGTGGTAGAGGGCAGCTTTTAGAACCACACTTATAAGATGATGCAACTTTTTGAGAGTCAATATGACATTCTAAACAGTATAAGTGAGGGTGAATTTCACTTTAATAGCCTTGACTACTTCTTTCCTTTCTTATTCCTGCAGATTTAAAGTGATAAGAAAATTTTGATACAGGAAGAGAGAAATTCAGGTTAACTTAGTTTTTATTACAGTGAACCTGAAATCAAACAAGGCTTTTGAGTGATCTCATAAACCAGATTGTCATACTAGCAGAATTCCTAGTAATGAGTCCTACTGGATGGTATCTGTTTCTCAAGAACTTATTATGAAGGGAAAAATCATTATTAGTTCAAATTGAAGGTGCCTTTAGTGTTGTTATTGATAGCTGCACCAGCAGCAGTGACAGAATCCTGGAATTTTTGTAGAAGGCTGAATGCAAAGACATATGAGACAATTTAGGTAGGCTACAGCTTTTTCAAAGAACAGCAAGCTAGACTGAGGGTCTTGTGTAGGTGAAGTACAGGATTTTCAGCACTTATGCCTTGTTTTGTGAAGATCAGATTGCTTCTGAAAGGAAAAGAAGCAGTCAAGGGATAAAGTCTAGATAATGTTAAAACTTCAGCAGGTCTGTTACTTTTCTGATTGGCAATCTTCATCCGACTATCAGAGTTGAGTATTTCCATTTATTTTGATAAAAAGTATAATTGTAGAGATGCATTATAATGGTATTCCTATACTTAGCAATCATGTGTGGTCAGCAATGCTTCAGGTCCAACTCTAGACTTTGTGTTTATCTAATTAAATTGTATCAATATATAAAAGAATAAAGTATATGCTAAGCAGGACAGATCAGTAGTTTCATAAGACTCTCCAAGCAGTTTGCATGCCAACTCAAGTATATTTTTTTTTAGTAATAATAAATACAATAATAAAATAGTTTTAGTTCATTTTATAAACTTTTTCTTACACTGCAAATTTTTCTATTAGAAATTCTAGTCCTATGAAATGACAGGGAATTTTCTCTGCTACTGTATGGTATTTATCAATTATTTAGAAAATTGATCTGCAGCAGTTTACTTTTTCTTCAGATTTTCACATACAGTTGATATACAAAGAATACAACTGACAAAATGAACCCATTTTGCTTTGTGGGTTGAATCTGACCAGAGCCTACTGTCAGTTCTTGCAATGCTGCTCTTTTCTCAGCAGTGATAGTAATGTTCAAACCGTTTTAATGTTCAAGTCCTTGTAATTTACAGTAAGAAAATACTCTCCACTATATCATCATCAGCTCTTTGGGAATGTTGCTCATGATTTTACTTTTTTTTTTTCCCCCACCTCTTTGATCTCCACCAGCTGAATTAAAATTTGGAATGCTAGAATAATAACAAATGAGTAAAATGAAGGCTTCATAGTTGCTTATAGCAGAATAGCTAGAAAACAGCATATACTTTTTATTGAATGTTTTAATCCAACAGTGTGCCAGTAATGTGTCTCCAGATTAAATCAGTTTGATTTAACTGCCTGAAAATTTATTTTCTTCCTTATTTCTGACGTAATCTTGAACAGAGGTGCATATACTTAATGGATAAATTCATTGTGGTAACTGAATGCTTGCAACTTCTGTAGTGGATAATTTTCCTCCAAATGCTTTCGCAGTTCTCTGATTTATATTGCTACATCTGGATAGACTCTTTTATGTCAGTCTTATGTTTTTATATATGTTAATGCATAAGAAAGATTTATGTAAATGGCTGAAGAATAGCACATTAATGTCAAATTGAAGGCTACAGATTTTTGAAATTGGTGCATAGTACCTTGACATCCTTTTAGGATCTGAAGTTTACTCTAAATCAAGGAATGGCAATACAACATATGTTTTTCTTAAAACATTTTGTGCCAGCATGTGCCTCTGACAGAAATTAGAAGCTTGTGTATTTCTTCGTGTTGCTACAGGGCTTTTCCATAACAATAAATTACTGTTGAGCATATTTGTCTGCTATAGTGAAAGGAGGAAAGTGCTGGTTAGATTGCTAGTAGAATGGTTTCTGATTAAGCTTAACAGTGAAATGCTGTTTCATTCAATGTCAAGAGGAAATGAGACTGCGGAAAGAATTGCATGATATATGTACATGTTAACTAAGAAATAACAACTGCAGTCAGATAAATTATGCCATTCTGATACTCTTAGGTAAGCGTGTATGGACTCTGATGAATGTTTAATTTACATAATATGTGAAACAAGTCTAAGCCATCAAATTGATTTAATCCAAATTATCGTTACTCAGAACTTTATCCTTTTTAGTATTTTAATCAGGACAAGGAAGTAATTTATCTTTTTGTCATATTGTCTGGTCAGTTGTCACAAGCCTAGTGATAGGCATGAGGCAGAAAAGGTGGTAAGTAGATACATAATATATTTGTTCAAAAGTGGGTGGGAACATGTTTATTTGATTATTTAATTTATTCCTCTTTACCGACAAAATACTTAAGCACAATTTCTCAGTAAAAAGTAACTTGAAAGATAACTAATTATTTGTGATATTTATGTTGGTGGATGTGCAGTATTAGTATCATGGTATGGATACTGAACTGTCACAAGCTGTCATAAAACAAAAACAAGCAAACAAAATCCTCCTTATTTAAAAAAAATAATAATAAAATTACTTTTTATCTAGCATATAAGATTGTTTGATGTATGTCTGGCTCGGACAAAATAGCTTATTTTCAATTTTATTGTTAATTCCTGACAAAAAAAAGAAGTTGCTGTCAGCTGTGTAAGACAAGAACAAGGCACAGTCAGGGGTTTTGCAAAAAAATTTCAGCACAGAATCATTGTAATGAATGTGTTGTTCAAGTTCACTTTGTTAGCTGAGGTAAAATACTGTGATTAAATCAACAGCTATACATTGCTATATTTCAACTGTGCCTGTTATAAGAGGATTCACAAAGAATCAGCCTGCTTCACAGAAAATACAGGCATCTTTACTGTCCAGAATTATTACCTGTTGGCTCTTGAGATGTAAAAGTATCTCCTAAGTGCACGTGCTCAGCTGTGTAGAATTTGCACAGTCTGACTCTCAGATTTCATTAAACTGAGCATCAGCATGCATCTTATTAACAATCTAACCTTGAGGCATACATTGATCATCTTTCTTCAGGAAAAATTCCTTTTGGCTCCTTGAGTGATGCGTATAATTAAATGTATTGTGGAAGACAGATTGAGAGAAAAAGATAGTGGAGTAACAGTGAAAGCAAATCTAAATGTACCAACGTACCAATGATGGCAGCCCCCAGAAGTTAATATATCTTTTTAGCTATGTGTGGCAAGTTTGCAAGTAGGATCTGCTCCAGGAACTCCATTGCAGTAGGTGGCTTTTCTGAGCTTTGGTTGGAGTTTGGAGAACTCACAGAACTGCGTGAGAGAGTATGAGTGGGAGAGTAGAAAGAAAAAGAGGAGGAAGAAATATAATGACAGTGAACAGTAACACCACAAAATGAAAATATAAAAAGAAGACTAGCATCAGAAAGGAAAAAAGGAGAAAAATTATGGGAATGTACTTTAGGGAGACGGAACAAGAATGTGTAATGCCTTTTCTTGTGTTTTTCTGAAATAGTGTGTACAACTTCTCATTTTAGGTAAATCTATTAATCCCTAAAAAAAACAAAAAGAATTCATAGAATCATAGAATGGTTTGGGTTGGAAGGAATCTTTAAGATCATCTAATTGTGTCTCTGCTGTAGGGACACCTCTCGGTTTGCTCAAAGCCCCATCCATCCTGGCCTAAAATACTTCTAGGGAGGGGGCATCCACAATATCTCAGGGCAACCTGTTCCAGTGCCTCATCACCCTCACTGTAAATAATTTGTTCCTAATATCTAGTCTAAATCTACCCTCTTCCAGTTTAAAGTCTTTACCCCTTGTTCTGTCACTACATGTCCTTATAAAATGTCCCTCCCCAGCTTTCTTGTAGGCCACTTCAGATACTGGAATACCACTATAAGGTCCCCCTGGAGCCTTCTCTTCTCCAGGCTGAAGAACCCCAGCTCTTTCAGGCTGTCCTTGTAGGGGTTATCAAGCTTTTTATCATCTTACCATTTTTGTAACCCTCTTCTGAACCTGCTCCAACAGTTCCATGTCCTTGTATTGGTAGCCCCAGGATTGGATTCAGTATTCCACGTGAAGTCTCACAAGAGCAGAGTAGAGGGGCAGAATCACTTTCCTCAGCCTGCTGGTTACGCTTCTCTTGGTGCAACCCAGAAAATGGTTGGCTGTCTGAGCTGCAGGTGCATATTGCCAGCCATGCTGAGTCTAACCCTAATCAGCTGACACCTCCAAACTATTCTCCTCAGGGCTGCTCTCAAACCAGTCACCTCCCAGCCTGTATCTGTGCTTGGGTGTAGGATCTTGGTCTTGTACTTGTTGAACTTTATGAGGTTGGCATGGGCCCACCTCTCAAGCCTGTCCAGATCCCTCTGAAAATTGAATAAAGAGAACATTGTCTGAATGTCTCAGCAGTTTTAAATTATATTCAATTAGTCGAGTGTATTATCAAGGTATAAAGTAATTGGTATGAGAGTATAAAGTTGCTTAATATACAGCTTTTGCAACCTCACTTCAATGATATGTCATTCTTAAGTTATTTTTGGGTATCACAAAAATAGAAGAAAAATAATATACATACCCAACGTTTTGTATTATGTGTTTCTTAGTATCTAAAAAATTAAGCATTTTGAAAATAGAATACATCCAAGTATCTGCAGTCCACTCAAAATTGTGATTATCTCTGTGTATTGATATGATGATGTTTAGTCTTTTCTGAGTTGTTTTATTTCTAATACTGTATAAACATCTCATTTTTTAATTAGGTTAGTTTGCTCACTGAGTTCATAAAGTGATTAGAAACTGTATAATTGCAAGTATAAGTATTTCAGGTAGTCTTCTCACTAAGCTCTGAATCTAAAGGGCAGTGTGCCCTTTCATGTTACCATTTCTGTGTGAAAGGGTGAAATGCCAAATGAAATTACATGGAGTAGGTTCAGTGTCAATATTCCTTCTGTAGCACCATATACTATAAGGCCATAAGAAGTAAGCCCTTACAGCTCTCAGCAGCTTGTCCTTGATCAGGTATGCAGCAAAGATAAAGAGGGAGCAGGGTGCTGTACCTGTTAGCAAGTTTTAGCTTCTGAATGTAAATTCAGAAAAGCCTATCTTGTGGGTCATAGGTTTGGGGTGACTGTAGGAAAATATGACTTTAAGCAAAACAGTTAAAAACACTTTTATCTGCTTTATATAAATGTGTTAATTGTAATGCTTTTGTGTGGCACCCAGAGTCATAGAAACACTAGGACTTACAAGATCATCTAGCCCAACCATCCTCCTATCACCATCCCTACCCACTAAGCTTATATCCCTTAGCACCTCATCTAGATGCTTTTTGAGCAGCTCTAGGGACAGTGACTCCACCACTTCCCTTGGCAGGCCATTGCAGCATCTGACCAACTCTTTCAGAGAAAAAGTTCTTCCACATATCCAGTCAAATCTCATGGCTTAAAAACCATCCCGGCCACTGAGCTAGCGTTTTATTTCTTTTTTTTTTTCTTTTTGTAAGACCTATTGCATATTATGCCATAGAGTAAATCAAAAATTCCATTGACTAATCTTGTGTCAGTTGAAGTAAATATAGAATTACTGAAATAGTTATCTATATATATATGTATGTTTGTATATGCTGGAGGAGGGAAAGAAACTAATGTAAAATAATGTGAATTTGTACAAAAAACATGTCAGTAACAGCATTTAAAGAAACTTTTAATTCACACTTCATTTCATAATAGTATACTGACTGAAGGTTTTTTTTCTATGATATAGAAAATGTTGGCAAATACAACATCTAATTTCTACAATATTAATTTAAAATACTTTGCAATTCAGGTAGTAGAATTTCCTATCCCTGTTCTCCTTGCTCTGTTTATGGTTCCAAATGAACAATCTTCATGCATGTATGTAGAAGTTGTCTTGTGTCATTTTTTCTGTAAATAGTAGGGATCTTATATTCATACAGGTGGATACAAGAGCATAATTTCTTCAGGTGCTTCGTTGAAAATAACCTTCTTATTGTGTTATATTTCTCCTAATTCCATGCATCTTATTGCTATGATTTACTTACAAAAGTTCTAATGTTGAAATAAATGTGAAATGCTGTGTATGCATACAAAAAACTACATACTCATTTTAAGCTGAGCACTACTAAAACCAAGGAAGCTGGAAAGACAACTTTTCAGCCTCACAATGATAGAGAATATTTGCATTTGGGTAAACTTCCTGTCCATTACCACTATTTATTTCTATTAATGAATTGTGTCAAAAATCATGAATCAAAAAATAAACAAGCAAAACAAAAAAATAGCCCAAGATTTAACCAGGTATTATTTTAACATGCATCAGGTAAGATAAAAAAAAATTTCATACCTCAAAGTAAGGGACTTCTACAGGTCTCTTCTGGGTCATAGAATCACACAATGACAGAGAGAATTAGGGTTGAAAGAGACCTCTGGAGATCATTGAGTCAAACCTTCCTTCTGAGTAGGGATCTTATCAATTCTTGCTGCAGTGTTGTCTTCAATCTTTATATGCTTCAAGGTGTGCTGGGAGACTAGGAACCAGGAGAGTACCAGGTGACTAGAATACTGCAGCTTGCTGGGAACCAGGAGAAATGGTTTTCTTGCTTTGAAAGTGCGAACTTTCTCATCCTATTACAACATAATAAATCAGTTTGCAGGGTACCGTAGTATTATGTTCTTAACTTTGCTACTCTTTTATTCTGAAACTGGCAGCCACGAAGAGTTTAGAGAAAAGAAAGAATAATGGCTTTTCTGAAGGGTACCAAAGAAAGCAATAATTTTTATAGGGTTCTTGTTTGTAGCAGCCTAAAAAACAAACAAAAAAAACCAAATCTGCAAGAAAACCGAAGGGAATTTGTAATAAGAATAAGCTTAGTCTAGGCAATGTAGATGTCAGTCTAAAATGTGACTCCTGCCTAGAGCTCTGAGTATGTGCTGCAGTGGCTTATTAACATTGTACACTTTATCCCAAGTTGTTCTGGTGTTGATGTTTAAGCTGTCTATTTAAAATCTGTGCAAAAGTTGGGATATGGCATACAATTGACTTTCCGCAATTTATTGAATTAGTAATTGTCAGCTGAGATGTGATCATGTTAAAAAGAGTTCAGTTCAAGTATGACTGAGTTTTTGAACTTTTTCTTGTAGTATCATTAACTGGAGATCTAATGGACAAGAGAAATGCAGAAATAAAAGTTCATGAGCAGCAGTTCATCTTTCATGTTCCAGCACATCTGTGTTCTGACAAGTTTAATCGTTTCATATATAATGTTTATATGCTCTTTTATTTTCTCTTTAATTTGTATTTTATTTTTAGAAAGACAAAACAAGCATATAATTGAATGTAGTTCCAGAGGATTATATGCTAAAATGTATGGTTTCTTCTGGAATAATAATAATAAAAAGGTAGATTCAGCATCTAACTTGAAAGCTCTTTTAAATAGGCATTACTCAAATACACTTTTGAGATTGTTTGGCCTGTAAACCTATAAATATGAGTCCCAGAGCGTTTCAGCTTATTTTAGCAGTGAACTGTTGAAAATGATTTTACAGTTCTCTGCTTGGACATTTTGAGGAATTACATGGTAAAAATTATTCGCGCTCTACTGATGACTAAGAATGGGAAATGATTGATTTCCTTATTTATGTATACATGCTTTTTTGAACAGGAATACAATGTTCAATGCTTAAGCTATAGATTCAGAACTGTGTTTTTTGTTATTGTTGTTTGTTCTTAAAACGAAATGTGTGGTAGACTTTTAATGGTAAAAGAAGTAATTAGTAAAACTTTGAAGACAAGTCTGTCCTGGTTGTCTTTTAGTGGTTCTGAATTTTGTTCTGTAAATAGAAATGCATAAGTAATAGCCTTCCTTATGAATGTACTTCTCCTACTCAAAAAGTAGATAAAGGTTGATCAAATGTCTTCCAATTAGGAAAAAAAAAAAAAAAAAGAGAGAGAGAGAAAAAAGAAAAACATAACCAACAAAAAACTGTACATACCTTCAGGGGTGTAGCAGTAAATTTGTTCACAAGTCTTTCTTATAAAATGATCTGCAGAATATTACTGCACTGATACCTATCAGACAAGAATACAGACAGAAAAAAAAAAACAACCTAACAACAACAAAAAAAGCCAACCTGAAAGATGTTTGTTTAAAAAAAAAAAAAAGATACATTTTTATCTATTTGGCTTTGGATTTTTTATTTGAAATTCAGGGCAGAGCAGATACTTTCACCTCTTTCCATCTGGCCAGTATGTGATGAAGTATTTTCTTTCATGCTTGACATTTTTATGAATACGTGTATGTGTTGGTTACTTTGCAGGAGCTTCAGGATGGCATTGGGCGACAGCAAACAGTTGTCAAAACACTGAATGTAACTGGCGAAGAAATTATTGAGCAGTCGTCAGCAGCAGATGCTAACGTGCTGAAGGAGCAACTGGGAAATCTGAATACCCGGTGGCAGGAGATCTGCAGACAGCTGGTAGAGAAAAAAAAGAGGTAGGTTCAAAGAAAGCAAAAATATTGTAAAACTCTTTTGGCTATATTAGATCTGTTTCTGACTTAGTGTTTGGAGTTTCTGTATTCATGACAAATGATCAATAGTTACATTTCATATCCATGATTGTTTAGTTCTTCTTTTCTACTCATCCCTGTCAGTGGCTGACACTCCCTTCCACGCTCCACATTCTTGTATTTTTACTCCTAATGCTTAAAAGCAATAAACAAGCATATATTATTTCTTGTTTAAAAGTAGAACAGAATAGAGCCCATTTCCACAATTTACTGTTGATTTAACATCCTTATATTTGATAGGATATCATTAAAATGTATATCTATAATACTAATAATACCTTAGCTAACTGATACTGTTAATCCTACTGTAATTCACTTCTCATGATTGGTGACATTAACATCTGCATTTCATTCAAGTTGGATAAAAAGAATAGATTACTTAATTTAATGTTATTTATATTCACTTCCAGATTAATTTCATTTCCTCTTGCAGTCAGAGGAACATTTTGAGTTTACAGATAATGAAAATATGGCTTGATTTGTTTAAAAAGAATGTTTCCAAAAGGAAAAAAAAATAAATGTTGCTGTTCATATTAGATTTTAGTGTTTTCTCAGTGTAGATGCTGTGCCTAAATAGACTTAACATTCTCCTTTAAAATACAATCATTGGCAAAGTTTTCTTCAATCAGTGTTGTTTAAAAACAGCTTACCCCTTATTGAAGTACACAAAGGAGTGCTAGAGATTTGCTAGAACTAGCTAGTGGCATGCAACAGTTTAGTTTCTTCTAATGCGTCATGTCCCATTGTTTTTTTGTGTGTGTGTATGTGATTTAGAGCAAAAACTATGAAAATTCTCACTGGAGTGGTCAGGCAGTGTCCTGATTGTTGAGTTTAAGTAAGATTAAACTTTTAATTTGAGCTTATTACAAGGAGGAAATGCAGCAAATAAGTTACAGCTGTCAGAAGCTGTCCTGGTGCTTTAAATGTTTCTTTCTGCTTTATCTCCAGGTGTGATGGTAATACTGCTTGTTACACATGGGGGTCCTTGGCCTTTATTTATTGCTCTAAAGACTGTTCGTTTTGTAAAATTGAAAACCATCTGCCTTTCCAAGCCTTAACTTGCTAAATAAGTGCTAACACTTAAAAACAATAACATATCATTTTAATAGCCCTGTAAGCTACTGCAGTTAACATCAAAGAGAAAGACTGGTGGTTGAGATTTGTCTGAGAGTATAAAATCTGTCCCACTGCAGGTATTCTGCTCACCCTCATTTGTCAACAGAAATGTGTATCTCTGTTCTGTTTTGGCTCAAGGCTGTGTTAACAGTCTATGCAATTTTTTGATATATCTTACATTTTAGTAAAGCCTAGGAGCTGTTACATGGGAATGATACAGTTATGTTTCCTTGATGAGGGATCTTAAATAACCCCTGATTTACACACATCCTTTCCTTTTTTTTTTTTTTGCTCTGTTTGGTTTGTTGATTGGTTTGTGATTGCTTTTAATTTTTCTCTGGGAAGGCAATTTGTGTGATATATTGAGTGTTGTGATTATAGAGACCTAGGTTAGTATACATTTTGCCAGGTAATAAATACGAACAGTGTTGTTCTGAACTAAGTGCTTTTGATCTACTGTAGCGAGACTTGTGGAGGATTTTGCACTTCTATTCAGTGCCTCGTTTCCTTGGCTGTGACAGAGCCAGGGACATGCTTTCTGCACTCAGATTATAGAAGATTCTACCCTCGGTCTAGCTGCTTCCTCAAACAAGGCCTGAGCTTTTTCTCCTTTCCTTCTTCTTTTTCAGTTCTGTAGATTGGATTTTCAAAGGAAAGACGCTTAAATGACAGAACACAGTGTGCCCTTTCTAGGTCTTATCATTATCTTATTTCCTATCATTGTCTGCCCTTGTAAAAAGTTGGTTCCTCTCATGTTTATAAGCACTTTTTAAGAATAGAAGGTCACAGTGAGGTCAGAGGTACTCTTGTCCTCTGATTATCTTAATTACCTTCCTCTGGACCCACTCCAACAGTTCTGCATCTTTCTTGTCTTGGGGACCCGAGGCCTGAGTGCAGTATTCCTGATGCAGCCTTACATAAGCGGAGCAGATGGAGGCAATCACCACCCTCTCCCCACTCTGCCACCCCTCTTTTGGTGTAGTTCAGGATACTGATGGAGTTCTGGTCTGCAAGAACACACTGCATCATGTTTAGCTTTTTATCCTTCTTGGCAGGGCTGCTCTCAATGAGTTCCTCTCCCACTGTGTGCACATATTTGGGATTCCCCCAATCAAGATACTGTGCTGAATGAATCTCACTGGGTTCATGTGGACTCACTTCTCAAGTTTGTTAAGGTTCCTTAGGTTGGCATTCTTTACTTCTATTCTGTCAACTGCACTACTTAGCTTAGTATCAAACCAACTCAAAACAATTTGAAGAACATGTACTTCATTAAAAACAAGCTGGTGCATTTTATTTTTTTATTTTTTTAAGTTTTAGCAGGTCAAATGTTGATCCCTGGCTAAACACAGACTTAAGACTGACTTTGAATCTCCTTGCTTTGGTACTGAAAATCAAGAGATTACGTTTGAATTATGTTTGTGTAGGATGCTATCCTCCAGTTGCATTTATCAAAGAGTTTCAAAGCTGTAGAAGTTTGAAGTCAGTGATTAATGTTTCTGTATCTTGCAGTCTAATCCACCCAGCTACGAATTAGAGGATGTAATTTTATCACATCTCGTCGTTTTATCTTACTGAGAACTTCAGAATAGACCCGGCAGTTGAAAAAAGTGAAACGTGATTGAAAACCTGATACACTGATAGATAGCAAATTGGGAATTTAATTGAGTTTCTGTTAGCATTTTGCTGCAAGCAGCAGCTTTTGGAGAAGTCTGAGTTCATGCTCTGGGATCATGCTCAAGAAAAGCAAAGATTCTTGGAGATAAGGAAGTTACAGTAGCCTCTTGAACAGATGCTGCTGCTAACCGCAGACAAGAGAGGATGGAAAAAAAAAAAATCTGTTGCTGCTTCTTTATATTCCACCAATAATTTTTGCAATAAGAGTTTGAAAACTGTGCCATCAGAAGCTCTCTTGGCCTTTTTGTTTACTGTCACGTAAGGCTGTGTCCATTGAGCATTATTATTCTGTGTCTGTTGAGTCATGCTATTGGGACAGTTGAGTTTTGAATGGCTTGAGAAGGCAGTGCCTTGTCTTAAAGCACTTATGGGCTCTCAGGATCTGAGTGGTGGCTACAGAGTGGTACTCTGTCTTTGCACCAGCTATTTATGAACTTCATGTGGTGAAGATTCATTAATGTTCTTTGTGTTAATTTCTGAAAACAGATACTCAGGACTTTTCTTAGCTGTTTCAAGATTAGCCTTTTTTTAATCACGATCAGATATATATATTTTAAATCTGTTGAATGGAAGACAATTTTTCATTATTTTAGCTGTAGTAGATTTGAATTTTAATGATTTTGAAGCTGCCGACTCTCTGTACAGATCTTTGTTCAAGTGAGTTTGAAGAGATTACTGAAAAAATGACAGCACAAAGGCTATTCACCAAAATACCTTCAAATGCTTCTCTGAATATAAAGCCACAAGGTTACTGTTCTAAATAAAAAATAACTGTTATAAAGTAAATAAATATCTAAATATTTTTCATACCTTACATTTATTAAAGAGGTCTTATTTTTTGCTTCTGCACAATAGCTGCTGTAAGTTGTTTTCCTTCACTGTAATACTCAGTATATGGGATGCCGTGATTAGTTTCTTACTGCAGTTTAAAAGCTGGTTTAGGGATGAAGAGATTTCATGACAGTTAAATCAATAAATATTTATTTTCTTTCCAAGCTAAAATTGGTTACATACTGAATTTTCTGATTTTTCCTTTTTTGACTGGTTAGTTTTCTTACAGTAATTCAATAGAAAAATGTCACTATGGTATAAATTTACATTCTGTTTACATGTAGTTTTATAGCTCAGCTTGCTGCTGGTTACTATTTGCATTTGGCTTTCCTGAAGTTTCAGTGATATTTTTCATTTCATTTCAATTACTTTATTTAAAGGTCCTTACCCAGGTGAAGCAAATTTGCATATTCCCTGGAGTAAGAAATAAAATTCATTCTTTCTTTGTAAATATTTTTGCTGAACTGTCAGCTTACTATTTTAGTGACTTCTTAAATTCTCAGTGAAAACTGCTAGGTGGATTAATCCCTTGTCTTAGAAATAACTGCAAATACAAATTCAACAGCTGAATGTTTAGAAAAGAACATAGAAACATTATTCATAGGATCATTACGGTTGTAAAAGACCACCAAAATCATTTAGTCCAACCAGAAAGTGTGAGTCACAAGCAAGTGTAAATCTACATTACTCCTATATACTCCAATTGCGTATTTTCTGTTTCTAGCTGACACCTCCGAATTGTGTTCAACATCACATGCAGCTACAAACCGTAACTATTTGATATGTTTCTCAAACTACTTGGGTTGCTATGATATTTGTATCACATTATTGACTATGGAAAAAAAAATGTGAGCTGTAGTGTGCATTTTATGTGGCCTCTAGAAACTGTAATTGAAAAATTCAAGCTTTCTTGAAATAGGAAACTAATGATTATTTAATAGTTAACCATTATAATTATGGATTACTCTTAGTCAAAAGTTTACCCAGGATAATTTGTTGACTGCTATAAGAATTTGTTATTGATACTGTTTAATACTGTTAGGAAAACTATTTATTTCATTTAATTTACTACTTAACATTCAAATATATTGAATATACTGAACACATTACCTTCCATTAGTATAATGTATTCATTTAAACATCTGTGGAGGGAGAATAGTTGACTAAGGGGCTCCTATGAATTTGGAAATGGAAATAAAAAGCCGTGATATTTTAACACTGAAAACATGAAGTAGTATGCTTGAGAATATTCACCTGGAAGACCCGAAGTTGTGTGTGGAAACTCTGTACTTATCTACAGAGAGAATTTTCCATCAGGCAAGTTGAGGTACATTTCAGGGTTAATGAAATCAGCCATTTGCTAATTGTGAGGCAGTTTGAAAGGTCTTCAGGAAGTTAGTTTGTTTTAAAAGGAGTGGTTGTGGTGTATAATAGCAGATAAATCTGTGCTGAAGATGGATCTGCCTTGTTCCGTAGGGCCAACTGCTGGAATTCTGTCTTACTCCTTACTCATCTGCTTATCCAGCAGTGTGTGCTCCCAACTGCTCTGTATATCCTGATGGACAACTGGCAGTTTACACTCCTTATTCCTGTTTGTTTAGGCTCAGATTTGGAAGTTCATACTTCCTTAATAGCAACCTACTGCTCACTTGTCATTCTCACCATGAATTTTAAGAGCTTTGAAATTACATAGATCAAATGCTCCGAATGTTATTATGGTGATAGAAATCAACTTGTTCAAAAGGTACGAGCACTCATTGTGTTTAAACTTTCTGTTATTGACTTGTTTAGCTAATAGAAAGTGTGTTTTATTTTTGTGGCTTGCATAATATGATACTTGTGATGCAGGATGTGAGTTATAATAGAAGTAATGTTCTAACAAGCCAAGAGTAAATTGTGAAGTAAATTATGAAGTGCACCTGCAGCTTCCATTAATTGCAATAGATCTTTTAATTACTATCCTACATGCTGTTCATGACTAGGATAAAAAAATAGACCTTTGTGGAACGCTTTTTGTTTTGGTCTGATTTCTGAAAGTCTCCTGTGGTCATATGTGAGTACACGAACTAAGGATTTATAAAATAAGACATTCACCTGCAAAAATTGTAAGAAACTGTTCTCATATTATGAATGAGATGTATCTTGAGCAACATACTGAATTATCCTCATCTGCCCTCATCCCTCACAGAGTCAGCTGAGGGAATGGGCATGTTTACTGCAAGGGCTGTGGAGCACTCAGCTGAAGGCCTCACAGAGGTCAAACGTGACCAAGGAAGGGTATAGTGCTGCTCAGGCAATGAATGTGTGTCAGATTGACAGTGCACAATGCTCAACACATACACCTTTCTTAGACAAGCAGTCAGATGCTTCCGTTTGGTGCAGCAAGGGACAGGAAGGGAGGAAGGCCAGACTCACCCTGGGCCTTTCCTTATTCCCCTCTCCAGTTCTGTCCTGCTCATGGCGGTGCATGATCATAGCACCATACATACGGATCCTATCGCGTCACAACCTGATGCCTCGTATACAACAGCCTGCTCCAGATGGGCTTCGATCCCATCCATTGGCACATGCAATATAATGGTGAAATGTAGATCAGATAACTTCTTACGTTATAAACATAAAACCACAAATATAATGAATTATGAAATAACAATAAAAGGATGTGACAAAACTGTATAAACTGTATGAAATTTAGTCACTCAGACTTGGTTTGTTGTGGTGATACTTTAGTGCTGATAGAAACCGGAAGACCAAACTGAAAATGTCTAATCTACACTGCATCTTACTGCATCAGCTTTACTTATGGCTTTACGCTGTCAGCAGTTCCTGTAGGGAGCCCCATCTAGAAAGCTTTCCTCTTCTTTCCTCAGCATTATGAGATAAAGTTTGATGATTTTGTCATTTGTAAAGTATAGTGTACATGAATATTTCTTCCTCAACCAGCCAAGTTGTGGGGAAAAAAAAATCCTCCATTTAAACTTGTCTTGGTTTTTATTAATCTCTTATATACAAACTGTGTATATTTATTATGATTGTATGCATGATTTATTATTGGACTTCATATTACTTAGTAATACATTTTACACTTGGTTTTCTGTATAAATGATTTTCTTTCATCCATAATCATTGCAATTCCATTTCCTGAAGACATTATAAAGAATATTTATAACTTGAAAACAATATTTCAAGTAGAACTTAGTGCTTTTTTTCTTATCTAAATGCATTGAATTGACTCAGGAAATAAAATATCTAGCACTTAATTGTAAATAGAGAGTTTTTAATATCCCATTCATTATTATCGGTACTACATGCTTAAATAAATCCAACAAAAATGCATTAAACTTGAAAGTAAACAAAGAAGTAATGCTGCGTGTTTTAGAAGTTAATAGAAAACATCTTTAAACTGTACTGTGAAGAAATACCTTGAAAGTGTGAGATACTTGTTCATAATTACTTGGAAACATCAATGTACAATCCTGTTCTGTAGCAAGATTTTTCTTATCTCAGATATTTACTGTATATATTGTTGCTGTTGCCACACAATCATTTTGACCACAAAAGAAAAAATGGATTTAGGGCAGAAGTTGGAGATATTTTCTGAAAGTGTCCAGTTGTCATAAATTGAATATAAATACTTTTTGTAAATATCTTAGTGGTGTTTTTTTGCCTGGCTTTTGCCATCCAGGAAAGACACCTACAGACTATATCACGTTTGTGGGCGACAATCATATTTTCCGTATCTCCTTAAGATGTGGTATGCTTAGTGCAATCAGGATACAGGAGCTTGATAGTGAATTCTGGTGAACATTGTTGTCCAGGGTAGTTTATACTGGTTTTCAACATACTACTGCAGGGAGAGGTTCATAGAGCCTCTAGAGTGTTTATTGACCCAGCAGAGCGCTTCTGATCTTACACAGTTGTCTTGTTAAGGAGATACAATAAACATCAATAAGATGGAAAGCAGGTAAATTCCACTAATGTTTGCTAATTTAGGTGCTGTGTAAAAATAATAGTTAAACTGTGTGCTCCTGTTTTTATTTTTGAACGGTCAGAATTCCAACCGTGTGATTTTTTTTCCTCCTTAAGTATCTTCATCTGTGAGAATTTCTTGTTTATACTGTGGAATTGGATGATATTTTTGCTATGAAATGAAATTTAATTCAGCTGATGAGTTTATGCCCCTATCACTCTTCAAGTTTTCCCCACTCACAGTATTAGATTTCTTCTTTTTACTTTGTAACAAAGAAAAGCAAACAAAGAAAAACAAACCTTGTAACCCTGGTGGCCAGGGCTGAGAAGTGTCAAGTATGGGAGACCAGACATAATTACAATCCTTTCCATGTTAATAATATTAACACAGAATATTTTTTTTATTTGTACCATTCAGAGATAATGCTGGTAACACCGGTCTTGACTCACCACTGTGATGTAGAGTTAAATTCTCAAAATACTAATAAAATCTTGTTACGTGTAATAAATGACCTAATCTCTCAAACTCAGTTGGATCTTGGAAATAATAACAACTATCTGTTTTTGTGCCCTTTACTTTGATCTTAAGTAATCAAAAGAAAAAAAGAAAATCAGAAATAAGAAAAAAATATTTTGTTTTTCCATACAGATATATCCTTAGCTTTGTGAATTAGCTTGAAGGATAAATTACGCATTGTTTTATTTTAACCTTATTTTTCTCATTCGGAATATATCCATGGATAATATTAGTCCAAAGGGGCTCAGATTCTGTGCTCTTCCTACTGCCTTTGAAATGGTCTCTAAGTATATCTTGATAGCTTTGGAAAACTTGGACACAAAAGCATAGATCACCATATATTCATATAGTTGTGGTGAGGATAGTGTATCTGACTTCTGACACCTGCAGTGCTTGTTTTAGCTATCTGGATTTCCTTTAATTAATAAACAAATAATACAACTAGATTTGCTGTTTCTTTTTGTAATCATTTATTACAACATCTGTTGTAACGTTTACATGACAACTCTCATTCAATGAAAAGAACTTCGAGAATGAATCAACAGATGAATTGTAAACATAGACTAAACAGACAACTAATGTTAAGTGTGATAAATCTGATCCTATTTCTTCATAGAGACTACAGGCCTAACATAATTTTTATGGTTCTGTACTGAAATGCTGTACACAAATTATGTGACGTGGTCACCAAAATATGTTTCCACGATGTGTTCAAATATATTCAAGTGGCACTTCCTATAGATATGTTTTCGTAAAGTTTGGTGCTAGAGTTCTTAGTTTCTGACACTGTTTTTCTATGCTGTTAGTTCTTTTGTAGTGCATAGAATAATTAATTTTATGTTTTTAATACAGAATAGAGGAAGAAAAGAATATTCTATCAGAATTTCAAGAAGACTTGAACAAGCTTATTTTGTGGTTAGAGGAAACAGAGAGCATCACTGCTATTCCCCTTGAGCCTGGGAATGAAGACCAGCTAAGAGACTGCCTTGGCAAAGTAAAGGTATTTTGAGCTTTATTCTTTCATTATTTTTTAATTGATCATTTTTGTACTTAAGAAAATTAAATGCTATTTCAATTTGAAGACCCAGGTAGTAATATATACTTATTATACAAAAATCAGAGGAGAAATGGAAAATTAAGTTAAATTTCTATCCTGTCGCTAAATATTGAATCACCATCTTTTACATTCTTATTTCCTACTTTATATTTCCGGTATTTGAACATGACAATTTCATCTATAAAACATTCTTCTATAGGTGACATGTTAATGTGTTACAAATACCCAGAAATGAAATTATATTCAGTATTTCACAAGAAATGTATCTAGAAATTCATGCGTGATTTTAAGTATCAACTACTTAAAGTAGTGCTTCAGTGTTTTCTAGAATAAACTTGACAGTGACTTTTTAAATACATTTTATTTTAAAAAATATAAAATCAGATATTAAATGTATATTTTAGCCTTTAGTAATTTAATGAAGATGTTAGAGATTTTATTCTGTGCTACTAGACATGAATATATGAAGTAGGAATTGCTCTGCTTTGTTTTGAAATGCTTCCAATAGAATGTGTCTAAGAACTTGCTCTATAGTAAATTAACCCTTAGCTGGAAGATGCATAATACATATGGGAGATATATTTAAAAGTTTTCCAGTCCTCTCTTGTAGATAAGGACTACTTATCCTTTATTTCAACTTGGATTGACCAAACTTAAACAACATTTAGGAATCTGAAAATAAATTATTAGAGTTCCTATTATAATAACTTATTTTAAAAGAATGTGAAAAAATATTTTGTAAAATTCAAGTTCATTTCTAAGTAAATAAAAAATAGAGTTCTTGAGGAAAGTAAGACTTAATCATACAATAAGTTCATGCCTCTGACTCTTAAGTATAAAGTATTTGTGAACCGGACAGAGATTTTTGTGAGGCATTGCCTCCATTGTCAAGAATATCAGACTGAAGACAAAATTCTTTGTCTATTTTCATTCTCAGAAATACTGTGTTAAATACATCTTATCATTTGCAGAAAATATTACAATTTTAAAGTTTGAGTTGATATCCTAGATCAATTGATTTCCCACTCTTTATATGTACACAAATATTTCACAGCTGTATCGTTTCCAAACAATAAATAGTCCAAAATTAAAGGTACTAGTGTTTTTGATTTATAGCTTATTTTTACATTTTTTTTTTGGGAGTTATACAAGAAAATACATCCTAATGCATCATAAAATTTTATATCAGCTTGCACTGGGGATCATACCAGCTAGATTGTGTTATTAATAATAAAAAGTTGAATAAATGTATCTTCTAGTTATATTATCCTTCCTTACTTTGACACATTAACCTTGCAGTACCTGCACACTTGATGGAGAAGTGATGATAACATTGTTTAAATGATACCCTTGCTTCCTTTGGCTGTACTTTGTGTGTCTTTATGAGCCTATATGAACTGGTGATTGGACTAGAGGACTTTTCACCACTTACCATCTGAGTGATTGTGTTAACAGCATATGGAGAAGCCCCTTTTCAAAGCGATGTGGTTATTCTTGTTTTTTTTCTTTTTAAGTGTGTTAAAAGATAATTAAATCTGGATACACAAACTATTGAGTGTCAGGGAGTGGGAAATTGTCATGTAATAGTGATTAATATTCTGAGAATCCCCTTATTTGGTCTTTTAAAACTCTCTTCAGACCTAATTCACTAATACAGTCTCTTCTGGGGAGAGGTTTAGTCTTCTATATTCAGAAAGCTTTGGCTATTTTGTCTTGAATTGAGTTTATTCCTTCAGCTGATAGATAAATCGATAAGGTTGAAGATAAGAGAGCTGAAAATTCTACCACAGTTCATCTTAACTGCTGTATTTGTCTGTTCCAGTTAAGAGTTGAAGAGCTACTGCCACACAAGGGAATACTGAAACGATTAAGTGAAACTGGAGGAACAGCCCTTGGAAGTGCATCACTGAACCCAGAAAGAAAACATAAGCTTGAGAGTACACTGAAGGAGGCTAGCCGTCGCTTGTTAAAGGTTAGACATATTAGAGATATAACTACGGTATAAAATTTTAATCTGCAGCAAATATTTGCATTATATATTTTCTAGTATGCATTATTTTTCTTTGGATGAACCTGCAGAGACATTTGTGCACGTAATGAACCTGCTGGAAGAAAACGTATTCAATATGCTGCTGTGAGAAACAATAATAACACGAGACAATGAGTGCCTGAAGTGATGATGTTGCATCCAAATTAACTCCCTAAATTACAGGTCTGCTGCTTAAGAGGAGAGTGCAGAGCACCATTTTTTGTAGCTTGCTTGTTTTAAGGGTAGAGCAAATATTCCACCTTTTGTGACTCAGTTTTGTGAGAGTCAGCAGTGAATGGCTGATTGCGTTTCTAGAAACACTTCCCAACGCTCTCCCAAACCCTGAGGTGCAAGCTGCAACTATGTATTTACGTTCTTTGTTTCCAACTGTGAGCTCTGAGTTCCTGTGTATCAAAATCCCATTCATTTTTCTTTTTGGGATCTCCATACTGGTGAAGAAAAATAAGCCAGGATTTTGTTATTTAAGTAGTGTGTAGCAGAGATGGTAGAAAGCACTACTGAAAGGAACACCATCTGAGGTATGGATCAGTCAGGTAAGAACAGGTTGAGTTTAGAGGATGCAACTGAAGGGTTTGTGAGACTGATAGCACAGTCACTGTGTGTAAGGGGGGGTGGGGGTGTTGGGAGAGGGGTGGAAGAATGTTTAAGCTATGTTTAGCTCTGGGAAGAAAAGATGAGAAAACAGATCTTTTTCTGAGCGCCATATACTAAAAAGATAAGCTGGAGTTTGTGGTCAGGAACAGTACCTTCAACTGTATTCACTGAATTGATATTTCAAGTGCGGTCTGGATAAATAAGCAGGAACTTATTTGATTTGGAACTCTCATTAGTTTCTGCTTCTTAACAGAAATATACTGGCAAGTGTTAGAATGTTAGCTAATGACTTAAGCAAAAATGGATAATAAATATTGATCACATTCACAAAATTAGAGCTGGGCACATAAATCATTATTTAGGTGTTTGGGCAGAAGTATCTCTTTCTCTACAGAATGGCTTTGCAAAATCAATATATATATATATAAAATAATTCAGAAAACTGAAATCAAATTAATGCTATGTTCTAGCTAATGTAAGGACATGTGTAGCTGAATTTATTCACCATGAACATCTCTGCTGTAGTATTGAGAAATGGTTAACTTTCAGTCAAAAAATGTTTGTGTTGGTGTTTGTTGGTGTTCAGTAAGATGGCAGAAACCTACAAAAATTGGAATTTGTCTCTGAATGAAAACTTTTACTGATTAGTCATTTATCTGAATACTTTGTGTTTTCACTTGCTGCTTGCTAGTACTGAAATGTTCTGGGTTGTTTATATACAGAGCAACCTAAATAACTATAAATACAATTGAGTTTTGGATGAAATATAGAGAATAGAGCTACTTTTTAGTTAAGCTTTCTCTTTTAAAGTTACAGAAGACCTCAGTAATGCTTCTGGCAAGACTTTAGACTTGAAGTTGACCACCTGAATATTTCAGTTTATTGCTAAAGGAGGCTAAACCCAGAGAATTAAACTTTCTTTGTGATTGTTACTGAAGTGCACTATTTCAATTTCAACTATCTACATACGGATATGTATAAAATTGAAAAGTTCTCACTCTCCTGTAGTTGCTGGATTTAAAGAATGTGGAAAAGGCTTTCCATTTTTTAATGAACAGAAATTGAGTTTGAAAATTGAGACACAAATCCTTACATGTAAGGTGAGATTTTCAAATGATTCTGAAATATTTCATTTTTCAGGCAATCTTGGAAGGTCAAGATTGAAAATAAAATATGTATATATATTGTTCTTTTCAGTTTTCTGTCATTAGACTTCTCCCAAAATACATGAAAATTATACACATATTATCCTTTCTTCTCTTTCTCTGTGTTCCTTTGGAAACTGAAAAGAAAAAAAACAGTGTTTTTTGTCTCCTGCATAGCTCTCACAGCTTGTGCAGGAAAACTCAATTTTCTGGATATTAGAGATGGAAAAATCAATAAGATTAGTTTTTATATAGCTGAAGGAATTAATTTTGTTACTTTTAGCTATGAAACTCTAGGGTCTGTAGGAAAATCAGGTATCATGGGAAGTCTGCAGGCCTGACACGGAGCCATACATTGTGTTACTAACCACACTTTTATATCAAGTGATCTTCAGTAGGTCACTGGAGAATGGTTCTGCAGTAGGTTGATTTGATGAGGGTATATTTTTTTAGGTTCCTCAAAGCACAGTGGACAAACTTAATCAGCACAGAGATTTCTCTCAGGCTTTTCTGTCCCTCCATCCCCATCTTGGAGTGTATCTTATGATTTAATCCTTTTGTTTTCAGCTATTTGTTTTGCTTTCTGGCATCTATGCTAGAAAGGAACATGTAACAATGTTCTGATTCTGATTATTTG
>VXAB01011181.1:490076-542261 GCA_013399175.1 Odontophorus gujanensis
CTGAATGAAAACTTTTACTGATTAGTCATTTATCTGAATACTTTGTGTTTTCACTTGCTGCTTGCTAGTACTGAAATGTTCTGGGTTGTTTATATACAGAGCAACCTAAATAACTATAAATACAATTGAGTTTTGGATGAAATATAGAGAATAGAGCTACTTTTTAGTTAAGCTTTCTCTTTTAAAGTTACAGAAGACCTCAGTAATGCTTCTGGCAAGACTTTAGACTTGAAGTTGACCACCTGAATATTTCAGTTTATTGCTAAAGGAGGCTAAACCCAGAGAATTAAACTTTCTTTGTGATTGTTACTGAAGTGCACTATTTCAATTTCAACTATCTACATACGGATATGTATAAAATTGAAAAGTTCTCACTCTCCTGTAGTTGCTGGATTTAAAGAATGTGGAAAAGGCTTTCCATTTTTTAATGAACAGAAATTGAGTTTGAAAATTGAGACACAAATCCTTACATGTAAGGTGAGATTTTCAAATGATTCTGAAATATTTCATTTTTCAGGCAATCTTGGAAGGTCAAGATTGAAAATAAAATATGTATATATATTGTTCTTTTCAGTTTTCTGTCATTAGACTTCTCCCAAAATACATGAAAATTATACACATATTATCCTTTCTTCTCTTTCTCTGTGTTCCTTTGGAAACTGAAAAGAAAAAAAACAGTGTTTTTTGTCTCCTGCATAGCTCTCACAGCTTGTGCAGGAAAACTCAATTTTCTGGATATTAGAGATGGAAAAATCAATAAGATTAGTTTTTATATAGCTGAAGGAATTAATTTTGTTACTTTTAGCTATGAAACTCTAGGGTCTGTAGGAAAATCAGGTATCATGGGAAGTCTGCAGGCCTGACACGGAGCCATACATTGTGTTACTAACCACACTTTTATATCAAGTGATCTTCAGTAGGTCACTGGAGAATGGTTCTGCAGTAGGTTGATTTGATGAGGGTATATTTTTTTAGGTTCCTCAAAGCACAGTGGACAAACTTAATCAGCACAGAGATTTCTCTCAGGCTTTTCTGTCCCTCCATCCCCATCTTGGAGTGTATCTTATGATTTAATCCTTTTGTTTTCAGCTATTTGTTTTGCTTTCTGGCATCTATGCTAGAAAGGAACATGTAACAATGTTCTGATTCTGATTATTTGGTCTTGCTGGATAATACTTTGTTCAAAACATAAACTGTACGTATAGCTATTTATCTGGTGTATGCTACAGTAATTCTGTTTACTTCAGTGAAGCTGTGGTAATTGAAAATTACCAGTTGAAAACATAGCTGAATATCTCCTAAGAGTATGACAAATTTTTGTTCTGCCTTGATCTGCTAAACAGTGGAAAGGTTGACAGCACTGTGAGTCTTAACCTTCAATGTGGTATATTTGAAATAAATCATGTTCAAACATTTTTTTACAGTCACAGGAGCTGTTGCCCTACAGCAGTGGAAATAAGCTGAAAAAAGAAATTGAGGATGAAAGGAATTGCAGTCACATAAAAAAAGTTGTATTTTATTTTCTTTTGATTTGGTATTGTCTTTGCTTTTAGATGCTTATATCATGTGCCTATGACCTTGAGAATAGATACATGAAGAATTTTGCTTCTGTTATATAGTAGTAAATTTTAAATGACACTTCCTTAGACACCTTTATTGAATAGTGATTCTAATAGGCTGCTACCTCAAACACAGTTTAAGCAGAGAATGGGGATTAAAGTCCACATTTAAAAGTATGACTTCTAAATTCTAGCCTGGTTTTACTTATTATGCCCTCTCCAAAGCCAGTATTTCTTGTGAAAATGAAAATAACACTATCTCTGTGAATTCTTAGTAATATGAAAAATGAAGTGTTTTATAACCATTTTTATGTTTTTACATCAAGAATTTTCATTTATTTTTGAAGCTCAAAGTATCTTCTGCTATGATAGCCAAGTAAGCTAACCACCTAGGGCTTCAAAACATACAAAGAGGTACTAGGCACTGGAGTTTGTGATGAATTCAGTTCTTGTCATATGCCACCTGCCAGGGTATATAACAGATCTGTAATGGGTTTCTTACATTTTAGTGTGCAGTAAATGGATTGATAGATTAGGTCTGAGACCAGTGAACCATGGAATCAGAGGTTTGCTGGAAGGAGTTTATTACTCTTTAATAATATTCTTGGTCTGGTGTCAGCTAAGAGGGATGAGCTAGATTATCTGAAAGTAAGCTGGATGCCAAAATCAGCGTTGTCCTCATTTATCCACCTTAGTCTTCACAACATCTACTGTATGTATTATGAAGGTTATTATAAGTGCCTGATGGAGACATTTTGTTTTGCTGCCTTTTAATTTGTCTGCTAGCATTAGAACTAATTACTAGACACCGAAGAGACCAATTCACTGTTTACTGCCACAGCAAATCAATTTGTTGTGCTATATAGACAAAAAAAAAAAAAAAAAAATTGGAGTGGAGTGACATGACTATAATTCGTGAGCATTTTTTGTACCACCAGGAAAAGTATAGGTCTTCTTAGCTTGGTTGATCAAGTGTAGAGAAAAACAGATGGGCCTGGAAAGTGCAGAAAGACAAAGTCATAACAAGGTTAGGGTTCATGTAATGTAGCTTGCCTTGAGTAGTAATTATTCACGAATTACCTGTGATGGCATCAAATTTCAGCATGTTAAAGCAACTTAGTTTAAGTTCACGGTTTAAACTATTATAATTGCCATTGTTATTATTAGTGGGATGGATAGGAAAGCATCTTGGAAAATGAATGCCATGGTTTGATTTGTGTTTTTTATTTGAAATGTTAGTGTAGCTGACGGTTTTGGGATCAGAAAGTTGATCTTTTCCTGAATTTGTTTACTGGTTATAAGTGATCCAAATTTCTTACATTTAACAAGGTACTATGCAATGCTGTATGTGAACTGTTGAATCACAACCTGAACCACTGATTGATCACCTGAGGTGAGCACTGAGTCAGCCACAGGAGCACAGGTGAAGGCAATGCACTGTGTGACAGGAAGGGGTGCAGTCTGGCTCCACCTCTGCCAGACCCCATTTAAGGGCTGACCACCACTGGGGAAGGATCTCTTGTTGGAGATCCCTCCCCTGTGGAGTTCTGGGTGAGCCTTGACTGTCAGTGACAGGTGAGCCTTTCCTAATTTCCCAGTTGTCTTTATACCATCTGGATAAGCCGTATGAAAATATACTGTCCACCTTTATTATTTTTGTGTGGATACTATTCTTTCAGGGTATTTACCCTCCAAATGCTAAATTACCTATCATAATTTGTCATAGGCTGCTAGTTATTTATAGTCCATGTTAGTGTTAACAACAGCACTCATAAGTGATCTTACTTGTAAGAAAATGAAGTTATGCTTCTTTCAGTTTGTTTGAATGAATATGATAGTGTCACAAGCAAATAAGTATATACAGGTTTTGTTCAGTTATTGTGTGTGTGTGTGTTGCTAACAGATACTAGTAACTAAGATTCTGAAAAGCAGAATTACTACCAGTATGAGGATAAGTTACTGTTACCCTGTATGTGCAAAGCCCAACACAGAAATAAAACCGTGATGACTTTATTTTAAAAATTTATTTTGGGTCATATTGTAGTAAATGACATGTGTTTTGCATTGCTGTTGGGTAACATTTGAAACTGATTATTTTCATGGATATTTTGTTATTCTAAGCCTTAATTTGAACTTTGAAGGTGATCAATGTTTTGTGTCTAGAAAATGAATACATGGAGATTATAAACAAGGATGTACTGTTATGTTCCTACTGGTATTAGGAAAAGATATGATATATGTATAATGCATCTATCTTCCTATGTTTTCTGTTTGGCAACATTGTTTAACTAAGATTTACTAAATAAGAAAATTATGAAATTATAGGATAGAGTTACATATAGTCATAGGGTATATAAAGTTATAGTTAGTCCTATTGTTTGGTGTCAGTGGTTTAATTTTGCTCCCAATTATGTTCTATATGGTTGCGTTTCCTGAAGGGAGAAAAGAGTGCCCCTCACTGCAAAGACATCTAAAGAGTCTTGCTGCCCAGATATGCTTAGAATCACAGAATATCCCTACTTGGAAAAGTTGAACAAGGATCATGGAGCCCAACTCCTGGCTCCACACAGGACTACCCAAAATCCAAACCCTATATCTGAGAGTGTTGTCCAGAATACTCCTTGAACTCTGTCAGCTTGGGACCATGCCCAATGTCCTGGGGAGCCTCTGCTTTCTGGAGAAGAACTTTTTCCTAACCCCCACTTTGACACTCTCCTGATGTGGCTTCATGCCATTCCCTCTGGTCCTGTCACTGCCACCAGAGAGCAGAGCTTAGCGCTGCCCCTTGTACTTGAGGCTATACTTTCCTGTTCAGTTTCTTGCCAAGTGCCTGGCATTGTAATTTTTCTCTCTGAAAGAACATAAATTTTATTTCCTAGTGAATCTTTGAATTTCTGAGAGAAAGATGAAAAGATCTTTGGATTCCGAAGTCAATAATGTTGTTAACTTTATGGCAGAACTATTGTACATGCATGTATATCATGATGTAGGATCATGCTCTTGCAGGGTGATGTCAGGTTCTAAAGGCCTACCTCTTCTGTGTATGGGTATCTATCATTTTATGTATCCCTTTTTCCAGCTTGTTATTCAAATAGGAAAGACGCTTATATTCTTACACCAGTAAATAAGTTGAATAATCACACAGATCAAATAGAGGATCCAATTAAGGAAGCCATACTAGTGAGAACTAAATATTATTCTTTTGCTTGTAAGCCTTTCCTTTTTCTGAAGTTGAAGAGCTAAGAAATATTTGTATATTTAAAAACTCAGTTGGTTTTATATGTGGTATGGAATTTACTACTACTTTCTGTTTTTTCTTATGTTGGAACAAAGTTGTTTAGCTATGAAGATAAAATTATCTTACAGACTGTGAAAATAAAGTAAACAAGGGAGTATGCACTAAAGCATTTTTTTGCCTAATTAGAATGTCAGTATTTCCAATTCTTTTTTTCCCCAATTCATTTTGAAAACATATACTGCAGTTTTCTGACTGTATTGATTTAAAACTATTGAAATTCTTAGCTATTTTGAAAGCAGTAGATTGCACATGCTAGAAGACAAACCACGTTAGGAATTGGGTTGTACAGCCTACTTACAAAAGCGATTTTCAGTCATTGTATTAGCTTCATACATTAGGTTTCATTCCACTTTACAAGCTGTGCTGTAACTCATCCTAATGACTGTTCTTAAAAAGAACTGGAGGCTATCGTAAGACATAACGAAACATAACAGACATCTACTTTTTCTTTCCCTGATGTTTAGTTAGTAGAAGTAGTTCAGTAGGTGTATTATAATAGCTCTGATGTCCTCAACAATCTGTAAGTTCATTCACTGTAGGTTAGAGAAAATGAATTGGTTTAACATAAACTGAATTATTTTGTTTACTACCTGTAAAATAAGATATGCTAGCACATCAGGATTAGGCTAATGGATCTCCTCTCATCTGATTTGATTTTACGACTTCAATCAGTTGTTTTTAGATTTAGAAAATTAGTGTTAAATTAGCTTTGAAAATAATCTGAATATCTCCACAGACTTGTGCTGTATTTAGTTTTGACCCAAAATAAAATAGCAAAAAAAAAAACCAAACAACAACAACAACAAAAATTATTTGATTTGTTTAAACTGCTCCTTTTTTCAATTTAGATTCTATGTTGTTTTTTTTTTTGTTTGTTTTCTGTTTCTTTGTTTTTAAATCTTTTGACATATCTATTATTTGGAATTTATAAGACTAAAATTAAAATTAGTTGTGTGCAATTCTTGAGGGAAGAATGAACTGAGAAAACCCTTCCCACACACATTAAAGTGATCTGAATAAATAGATGCAGTAGCACAGCATCAGGAAGTTTGTAGTGCAGTAAATCCCTGATTGATGTTATATTTGGTATGGTACTTTACAGAGACCATTTTTATCATGGCACTTCCCACAGTTTAGAAACACCAGGGAAGTTGTTTAATTTTCCAGCTGCTCTGTTTTCTTATGTACAACCTGCTATCTCATAGGAATATTGTAAAAATAATTTATTTGATGATACTGCAATGTTCTGAAGGTTTAAAACATTGTAAAAGTGGTTAGTAACACTGTTTCATGCTCTTTCTGGATTCCTGCAGAGAAATATATGATTGATCTCTTTATTAAGAATACCATCAATTTTCTTTCCCTTGTAAAATATTAATAAATATTCTCCTGCTACATTGTTGTTTATTATCATTTGAAACTATTTCTCAATCTGAAAGAGTCATTTGTCTCTTTCATAGAAGACTCTCCTGAATGTTAGTACTCTGGATACAAAATTTAAATATCTATTTCTAAACTTCGTTTTAAAATAAGAGATTTCAGTACATTTTTACTCATTTTATGAAGAGACAAAAAGCTCAGTTAGCTTCTTCAAAAGAATAACTTCTATCGTGTCACTAAGAGCTACAGTGAGAAAACGATAGTTCTTGATGAACTCCTGAGAGTTCTTGATGTGTGAATAGTATTACTTTTAAAAACTGCTAGAAGTTGAAGAACCTGAAGATGATATTCATTATGTAGACATAGGAAGTGTGAGATTGACGTCTTTTCTCACTTTACAAAGTTCATAATGAAGTAGGTTAAATTGGTGACTTCAGAGATCATTTGATAATAATGCAGAGCATATGTAGGAAGAAAATGTTTATATTTGTTATATCTATCATGATGACTTTAGATGTGTCTGCATAGGGCTGCAGTGGTACTCTGTTTGCTTCATGTTAATCTATAAACAGAGACTTTAAAAATATTTAAAGATATAATCCTGCAAGAGGTAAAAATATTCTACTATCAAGTGAGGCCAAACATTTGTGATTAAATGCATGTATGTATGCACGCACACATGCAATGCTATCTTACCGACTTAATAACATATTTTAGTAAATTTCCATCCTATTTTTGTTTGGATGAATCTGGGATATATTTGTTATCTATTTCAGAAGTTATGCTAACTACTTTGAATATAAAAATATGGATTGTAAAGGCATTTGTGCTCTCAGTTTATTCCAAGGTACTGTTTATATTATTGAAATGCTTGATTTCAAATCAAGCAGTTTAAGCAAATCCTCTCAAATTTTTCTGCACTGCAGCAACTTCATTTGTGAAAGATTTCACATGTAGTGACCACTGGTTTGCATGCTATCATGTACCACTGAATGACTGACAGAGGTTTGGGCTTCTCTAAACCTCATTTCCCACCACGCTCTCCTCTTCTGTCAGGTCTTTCGTGCGTTTCTATCGAGGAAGACCACAGGGACCTAAAAATCAATGTTTTACTACGTGCTGTTTGTAAGAGAAAGTTTATACTTCAATTATATAAGTCTGTCTGTATTACAACATGCTTATATAATTAAAGCTTCACAAATGATTATCTGTAATAGCCTTCAAGGGAAGCCTCCCCTTTCCTTTTCCTTTTTTTGGCCACTTGTTTCAGAGTTCAGAAAAACACTTTTTAAAAAACTGAGCGTCAGCATTACCCAGAGAATTGCCTGTTGTTGTGATATGGAGCTCTACATTGAGCACTATCTAAGATAAATTCCATACTCTCAACTTTTCTGTTAACTGCATGTTTCTCACAAATGAAAAGTTGTCACTTGCCTCAGAGTTCTAAAGGAAGTATTTCTTGAAAAACAACCAATAACAACTAAATTCCTTGTTACCTGTGTTTTATGAGTCATGTCAGCTCATTACTTGGTAGGCAGGATCACTCACTAGGTTTGGAATACCAACATTTTTCTACAATTTTTAGTAGGATACATTCTTTCTTTCTAAGAAACGCAGTAAATAAATACCTGTAGACAAAATTCAGTCCCCTTGAAATTTATCTACACTGTCCAAAGATAACATGAAATATCCTTGTTTAATTTTTAAGGTAACAATATAGTTTATCTATGCATTATTTATCTAACACAGTTCTTATACAAGAAATTGCTGTTTCACAATGATTTTATTGCTGTATTGTAAACCTTAGACCCAATTATAAAAATTTCCTCTATCAAGCAAAATGTTTTTCTTTTTTGTTTGTTTCTATAGACATTTGTTTCACTGCAATGTTTTTTGGCTTTGTTTTCCTTATCAGGCATTCTGGCATTTGATAATTTTTAGAAAGTCCATTGCAGTTTTGTGCTTCTGGGAAGCTTTTCACTGATGTAGGCAATAGCGCTGAAGAATATATCCTATGTTTAATTAGCTATTGACTGATTGCCACCATGAGCTGATTACACATGGAAGTCAAGTTTTCAGTATTGGGCATGGTCTTGAAAGTAAAGTAATCAGGTAATATAAATTCTTATAAGAAAAAGGAAAGGAAGGTCTGATGAGACACAGCAGCAGGCAGGAAGTACTCCAGTGCCTGGAATGACTTAAGTAGTGACAGGACTGATGTGTTCAGTTTGCCAAGTCACAAGAAGAGATTGATGTGGTGTGGTAAACTGACTCAAAATAATACATAATGGGTTGCTCACAGATGTGTTGGATGAGACATTCAAGGTCAGGCTGGAAGGGGCTCTGAGGACCCTGATGTAGCTGTAGGTGTTCCTCCTTGTTCATTGCAGGGGATTTGGACCAGATGACTTTTAAGTGTCCCTTTCAACTCAAGTATTTTAATGAATATGTTGCTCTGGGACACTACAATAGCAGATCCAGCTCTGTGCAGTGTGTAACACTGTGGCCTGCTGTTTTCTCTTCCTCTTTGCTTCCTAACAGACTCTAGTTTCTTCTCTGGGAAGAAAGCAATGACTAAAAGGTTGAAGGTAGCTGTTTAGGCAGGTTACAAATACTGTGGGGTACATGGAGGTGTTTGCTCGTTTCAGGGCTAAGAATAACTTGAGGGATAGATATGGTATCTTCTACTTTAAACCAGGGAAAAAACAATTAGCAATTTTAATTAGGATTAATTTTCTTGTCTTGTGTCAGAAGATCCCTCATTGAGAGCCACTGCAAGAATCAGATTCTGAACTTTTTACAGTTGCTTTTGGATTTCTGGAATTGAGTGAGGGACAAAGATAAAGAAAGTACTGGACTAGATAGGCAGTAGAGATTTAAGGTGGAGAGTCTTGTGCTCAGAAAGTGCCCTTGTCAAAAGAAGTTCACTGAGATAGTACACAAAAGAATGAATGTCAATTAGTTATAAATATTAAACATAAAAGAGTATTGTTATTCAGATGATTGTGATATATATCATTATATTACCATGTAAGAAAAACAAAATGAATCATTGGGTTGGGGGATACATTGTTTTTTAAAAAGTTAGACAACTTGATGAAGCACAGAATTGTCCTTGTCTTGCATTTGTCAATTGCTTTACTCTTCTCTATGAATGGGAGAAATTATCTTCTAAATAAAAATTAATCTTATGAATATTACAAATATATATCTAAGAATTCAAAAATAAAAGTAAGAAGAAAGCTTCCAAAACACAAGTGAGACCAGGTCCTGGGAATCTTGTAGGGAAACATGAAAGATTGGCTACACTGGAAATAATAGTTTTGTAAATATTCTTTTAGTAGCCTATTTTGCCTTCCTCTAGTAAAATAGTGTATATTCCAACTTTGTCAGAAACACTATGGTTCATAAATATTCATCACTTAGAAGAAATTACATAGATTTTGTTTTAAAGTCAATATTGAGTTTCCTAATGAAAATGGCTCAGTTAATTAACTAAATGGCATCCTAAACCGAACTTACATGAAACTCTTTCTTACACTGATTGTTTTTCATGAAGAAATGATGCATAAAAATTAAGTTCTTCCCTTCCATTTTAAATCATTCTTTGATACTCAGTCTAGGGAAGGTGATTTTAAGCAGATAAAACTTTCTGAACAGTGACTGTAAGAACTGCTACTTTATAATAATCTTAATAATGTTATGGAAGCACCATTTGTAATACACCAATAAGTCAGTATTAAAGCTTGTATTTAATGATTTTTATGACTTATGTCTTTCATATGCAAGTCTTGGTGTGAACAGTAGATAAACTTGCTTTTGGTCTAGTCATGCTATGGGCTGTCTGTCCTGGAATCACCTACCTTTTTTCCTCTTATTTTAGCAAAAATCAAATAGTAAAGCAGAAACTGCAGCTTGTCTTACATTAGGAAATGTGCTTTAACAGGGAGTTGGACTACGCATTCCAAATATTTCTGCATACAAACAATGGTGTATTTGTTAAAACCAGATACTGCCAGTTATCCTACAGTAAAAGCCCACTATAAGAAAATGCTTTGTATGTTAGAAGGACCTTTCCAAGCCAGTAGTATAAGAAAAACACTGTTAGCAGTCTGCACAATTTTCTCTTGGTCCTTTTGGGTAAATGGGAAATGACCTTGACACTGACTTGTAAGGAAGAAGGGAAATATTTAAAATATGGTATTTGTCACTCAAGTGAGTCATTTCAGTTGCTTTCTTTTCTTTTGTCATGTGGTAACTGCTTTTAGTAAGTGATGCCTTAATAAATATATTGTTTGTCGAGTTTGTTCACTTGTGATAACATTTCTGATCTCTACAAAATTATTCCTAACTGTTCTTTCTTTCATACTATCTCCACCTAATTAGTTTCAGTTTTTTCTTCTTGAGAATTTTTCTGTTACAGGATTAACTAAACAGCTATGGTATTGATACTGCTTTCTGAATACTCATGAGGAGTTACAACAGGGACCTTTAAATACAGTTTTGCATTGGCAGACATACCTTATACATTTTCTTTTATATTTATGATATGAATCAGTATTCCTTTCCGTCTGCTCCACTCTAAGTCATATTGTAGTGCATGCACAAAATTATATCTATCTGAAAAACAGTTATCTGTCTGAAGCTAAAGAAGGAAGTAGCAGTGGAAAACTGGTGCATGTGAAACGTATGAGGTCAGTATGTCTAAGCTGAGCAACTGAATGGTTTTGCACCAAAGTGGTTGTGTTGGGTAGGAATGGAAAGAACCTAAAAGCAGATTATTTAGGCTTCTAGTGATGGAAGATATACAAGGTATGATGCTCAAATGGAACAGAAATAAGCAGTATTAGATAAAGATCTAGACTTTGAAGTCATGCAACTATTTAATTTTGACAGAGTATTCTTATGTTTCCAAAGATACCATCATTTTTATGTTGGTAAATTATTTGTATTCTTTTAATATTTTAAAGAAAAAATTAAAAAATGAAATGCATAGAACGAATTAACCAAAAAATGACCAGATATTTTAAGGTAATGAAAATTCTATGTATTGTGAAGACCAGTGTCACTTTGTAAAAGTTGGATCTTCTACTGTTCTCCAATTTAGGACATAAATCTTTTCTATTATTCTGCTACTAAGCTGACAATTAATCTAACTTAATTAACATTTGAACTAAAGTACAAAATTTTAGATGCATCACATGCTTTGAGATTAATGTTTTGACACATCGTTGAAATTATATAGTCCTTTGATGTCGAAATCAGAATATTCGCTTTGAAGGCATAATTTATTTTTTTTATTTGCGCTTTCATATCTATTTTTTCCTTTGGTTTGCAAACCAAGGTATGTTTTCATTGTTGATCTGCTACTAAGTAAGGTAAACTTGAAGATACTAATTTTTAAGCAGAAATTGAAGTCAGAGTTTTAGAAAGATGTCACAATTAAAGTTGTTCTTTCTTCAATTCTTTGTCCTTTGCACACTTTATTCTTTGCCAGCTTAAAAAACTCTTCACTTTCTTCAGACTTGTATTCAGATTAGGCAGAATTTGTAGAAAATGTCTTATGTGCTTACCCTGTTCCACTCTTGTGCAGATGGTGCCTTAGTATCATTGCTTTTGGTCTTGTAGCTTATGAAAGGATGTCAGTCAATTTCTAGTAAAACTAAACGGTCTTTCTTACACAGAAGAGAAAGAAATAAGATATCATAGAGGATGAAACTAAGTAGACACCAGATAAAAGTGAGAGGAGGAAGAGACCAAGAAGGAAAAAGTATAGAAAAGTGTTTTGGAGTGGGACAGATTGCTTACTATGCCCTGGAAGCATCCTGGAGCTAAGAACTAGTTGAGAGAGCCTGGAGGATGGAGTTGGGCTGCTGTAGGTCCCAGTGACATCAGAATCTCATATCAGGGGTAGGAATTCTGGAGCTAGCTGTGTCATGTTGACCAGGAATTGAAGAAGCTCATCAAGGAGGTTCCATAATAGCTTGAAATTTCTTCTTCAGTTAAAGATTGCAAGCTAAAAGGTAGACAGAAAGATTGTAATTTAAGAAGTAGAGAGAAAATTCTTGAGACCCAGTCAACATACCCTTGTCTGTTACTCCATGGAGTGTTTCCCAAGTTATGCTTCAGGAAATAAGCTATCTCCTCAGAGACAGTACCTTGGCTCAGTGGAAGATTTGTAATTCCCTTAAGCTCATGAGTTTCTAATTTGATTAGCCAGTTTGACTGCTTGATGAAGGAATTTCAAATAAATAAAGAAAGATTTCTGAGTTACAGAATTGAAAAATCTGTTTTACACACAATAAAATGAAACATTTTACCTGCATGTTACATGGTATTTTCTAGTTAATATGCAACCAAAAATTTGTTTCTTACGTGCCTATCTATAACCATGAACTTCTGAGTTTGAGGAAAGTTGTCTTTAAGTATCTACTGTGGTTCTTTTAATTTCTGTGGTAAAAGAAAAAGGCATTAAATTTCTCTGTAAAATGAACTGATTCATGCTGACTTAAATTTTGTTTTTATTTATTTACTTGCACAATAATTAATAAAAATAAAGGAAATACAGTCATATTCACGCTACAATTTTAGCCCTGGAGCTTATTTTTAAGACTGCATTTACTTATATTGCCATCTAACTTCAGGTGGAATCTGTTTTGCCTTTGTTTTTTTTCTTGAGTTATGAATTTCCACCTTATATCTACCCGAAATCTCCCCTCTATTATTTTACCTCAACCTCCTCCACATATGTTGTTGCTATTTCTCCCTTCTCATTTATCAGAGTTTAATACTTCATCTTAGTATATAATAATTTTCATTTTTCTTTCTTTTCCCATAAAACTCTACAAATTTATTTTTGTCTGCCTTCAAGTTGACCCAGTATATTTCATTAGTGCTGATTAGAGACAGATTAATTTAAATTTCAGATTTTCAGATATCACCTTGGATTCTTTTTCTGCCAGTGGTTACCTATTTGTTTTTAATAGGTTTTCTGAGGAATTTGTTTACATTAATATTAGAGCTACTAAACACTGAAGATTATCATTCAAAACTTGTAAGAAAGATGAAACTAATCTTCTGTGAAATTAGGCCAAGATCTGCATAGATACTGAGAGAACGCATAAGGGAAATGAATGCATTTTTAATTGTTTTCTTGTATATCTTGGGCCATACTGGAAAAGCAGAGTTTTTGTTATATTTAACAAGATTAGGAGGATAGAAAAAGCGATTTGACTTATGGGTCAGTTTTTATTAAATAGGATATTATGGGGTGGATGTAATGAACAACAGAGATAATTTAACAAACTGCAGATCAAGTTAATGAATTAGAATCATCTTTTAGGTATGGTCTAGTAAACAGTATGTGGAATATATGTAGAAGAGTTCTTGTGGTATCAACAGATCGGTATTTTCAAACTGAATTTGTAAAGAAATGTATATGCTATGAGACAAATGTTTTCTTCCCACTCCTGCTGTTTGGTTTTTTTTTGTTTGTTTGTTTCGTATCCTTCACTGCTTTCATGTCTCTGGATTTTGATCAGTTACCTCCTGTAAAATACCATTAATAGAAATTAGTACACACAAGTGATACTGTTGTTCCTGGGCAACATGATAGGTAAACTTCCATTGATAGTGTTAAGCTTCAGAGGGAATTTATATTTTACTGTATGCATCAGAAACATCACGTGTTCTGCTACTTTTACAACGTCTGCATTAGAGAAAAACTGTTCTTTGAAACTAACAATAGGAAAAACTCCATTTCCTTGATATGAACAACTAACCATAATTCTTGGCTGTTTTTAATAGTTAGTTGCCATATTTTCTTATCCCTTCTGAGGACCTTTATTTGCTGTTTCTAATTATTTTTCAAGTCCAGATGGTTTCTCCTCTAGTTTATGTTTGCAATGCTTCCCATATTGTATAGTGACACCTCACCTCTCCAGCTATAGAAAACAAGCTGGGAATGACAGCATGGAATGTTGGCTCCAACCTGTTTTATTTATTTTCAACCTGTTCGTGTATTTACTCCAAATGCTTCAGTGCTGTTAGATTTGAACTGTGTCATTCACTGATTAATAATTTCTAATTACTGGCAAAGAATGTACTTGGTTAAAATCTAACTACTTTGAATGCAAATAAGAGAACAAGTTCAGTATTGATGACACATTTCTTAATTATTTTTCTTCACTACATGCATCACTCTAAACACCTTGTCAGAAAACAGATGCTTATAAATTTCCAGATGAAAGAGGCCAAGAAGGCTTAGATGTCATTCAAATGGTCACTTTTGTGTTTTTATATTCACTGTTGCTCTCTCAGATTAAAAATTGACCATAAAAGCAGTTTCATATACAGAGAAAGCAAACCTTTTACGTACTACAGATGCAATAGTAGAATAACAAAAATGAGAAGTCTGATGATTTATGTATTTGTAGGAAAGAGAATGTTGTAACTGACTCACAAGATACATACTGTAATAATTTGACTACTGTTTCTACTCTTTCCTTCATTTCCTTCTAGAAGTGTATACAATTAACTTTTGTTGCGTGTAGTGTGTGTATAGTTTTAAATTGATTTCTTGCTTTTTTTCCTCACTACAAAACCAGCTTCTGATACTTTTTTCAGGTGTCCAGAGATCTACCCGAGAAGCAAAAACAAATAGAGGTTCTGCTAAAGGATTTCATCGAACTTGATCAGCAACTAAATCAACTGACACTGTGGGTAACACCTGTCAAAAACCAGCTAGAGCTTTATAACCAAGTGGGTCAGCCAGGAGCATTTGATATTAAGGTAAGTTTTCATCTGCTTTAAAAAGGAATCTGGATATTTTGTGGTCAAAATGTCTGTTGGAATATTAACTGCATAGCTTTTACTAACAATATCGGTTTGAGATGCGAGTCCACAGTAGTTCCCTAAGATTCTGATATATAAAAATTCTATTTTTTTTTTTCCATTAGATAGGTTCATGAAATAGAACTGTTTAGAACCAAGGGATGCAAGATGGAATGCAAAAATAATAAATATTTTCTTGCAAAACTGTATCAGGAAGGAATAGCCAAAAAGTTAGTACATCAAATTTAGAACATCAATGGTGGACTGTTTGAGCAGTTTTCATCAAGTTAATATGATTAATTGAAAATCAGAATATTTAGGGTCATATAGTGATTTCCATGTTGAAAGAAAGAAGTCTAACTGCTAACCATCTAAGATAATCTAGTAATCAATAAAACTGATTGTTCAGGAATTGTGAACAAAATATTTATAATCTAACTTTTCCCATGTATTTAGGTATTAAAAGGTGTCTTCACATAGGTTGTGTGGGGCCAAAGAAACTGAAGATGAAATACACAGATTAGAATTAGGGACCATGCTGTGTGTCTGTTTAGACCATTTGGATTTTCTTTATTTGTCTATGCATACATGACCTTATGAAGACTGGGAAAATATTTTAGCATGCAACTTACTGAAATCCATGAAATTGTTTTGGTTTGCAATAGCTGAGCATTTTGTTCACTCACATAAAGATTAAAAAACAACGCTGTTAGGTGTTGGTTCTCATATTGCAATTTTCTGTGAAGAAGAATAAGTAAAAATTTTAAACTGTTCTTGCTTTGCATGAAATTTTTTCGGATAATATTTATTAAATTCCCTTTAACCTCATTGCTTCTGGGCGACTGTTTTAATGCTGAAACATTTTTTTGTCGTACAATCACATTATGGAAAATAGTGAATCTCAAGTTCTGTTGTAGTCCTATAATTGACAGAATGAGTTCAGTGGTGACATTCATTTCCTTTTAAAGAGATAAAATTAGGATAGCTCTGGAAATGTTTGTATACATATGGAATGAGAGATAATTTTTTTAAAGTAATTTCCATGTTTACTTCCTATATTTTAACAACAACAAAATAAAAAAAAAAAAAACAGAATGCTTCTATTTCTTTCAGTCTTTTTTGTTGTATTTCTTTTACTGATTCCACCGTTAAATTTTGTGTAAAACAAGAGCAGGGCTAAATTGCTGCAAAATATAAGAATATTGTTTTTTCTATTGCTTGTGAAAGAGATGTTTTGCTTATCTCTTTCAGTCCTTTTATGGTGATGTTATAGGAATATTTTTGAAAAGCTGCTATGAACAGGGAAATGGAAAGTATATAGTCCTGATGTGGTGTGATGATATCTTGTATGATCAGAGAGGAAGGGGAATACTGAAGATCATCAAAGGAAGGGAAGTAAAGTATGAGCCAGCAGAGAGAAGGTTTAACCCATCTTTCACTTCTCATCAGCACACTTGGAACTTAATAGACAGAGCATGTGGTAGAAACTTTCATCAGAATGTTTCTATTGTTTCCTAGAATTGTATCCAGAATCTAGATGGAGTAGGTAGTGAACAGGCTCTTCTTCACTGTGATGCAATTAGGAAGCAGGAGATTAGGTACATCAAGCATGGAGAGATGGGATGTCTCCCAGCATATACACTGGTTATCACAGGCATTCATTTTAGGCACCTTCTTTCTCTTTGTCTGGACTACGTTATGTCAAGCGAGTCTTTAGGCAACATCTTAGCTTCTAAACTAAATGCATATTTCAGTTTAAAATGCATCAAAAATGGTAAGAAAAATGTAAACACTATAAGTTTGTTGAAACAAAACTTCTTTAAACTCATTCACTCCCAAGAAGCATATTGTAATTTGTAACAGCTTTTATTATAGAATACATTCCTTATAGAATCTAAGATTTTGTTTTCTTTTATCCCCTTCTGCTCTCACAGTTCAATGCATCATTTGAAGAGTGACAGCATGTCTCGTGCTACCCTAATATATTTTATGCCAGTGAAATTTTTCTTCATTCATAAAGGCATTTCTTTAGAGAACAGAGTGCCTTCAGACCCCAGGCTCCAGGCCTTCAGTTAGGCATCATAATTTTTAGTGATTTCCAAAATCCCAAGTAGAATTTAATAACTCACTCATTTCTTGTTAAGTAACAGTAGAGTTACTACTATAACCCTGTTAGTTAAGTTAGTGAGTAACTAGTAACTCACTAAAAACAGTAATCCCAAATTTTATTCCCAAGATTTAGAAAACATCTCTAACAGTATATGTTGCATTCATGTTGTTAATTCATAATTACAATTTTCTTTTGTAAAAGATATATATTTTTAAATATAACAAAACAGACTAAAGAAATCTACATTTAGAATGCACATTTGCAAACTAACATTTTAATAATACTAGAACAGATCTTAAAAATAAATAAGCATTGCATAATTTTGCTAACACATTGGCATAATGTCCCATCTTAATACTGGCATAATACAAACTACTCTTGTGAAATGTTTATGTACATACATGGGGAAGTACAAAATCTTCATCTATTATAATTCTCAACAGTACTACTAGTTGTGAATACTGGAACACTTCAATATTTGCAATGAGTCTTCAGTGTAGCTTCTTACACAGCAGAATATATTTCTTGTTGTGTCTTTTACAACTCTTTGTATTTTCTAGCTTGCCACATGTAGAGGAGCTGTTAAGTCATGGCTTGAACTTGTAATTGGGCACCTGGTGAACTGGGGGTGCTGGCCCAGGGACCGCAGGTGAATTGTTGCCACCTGTGCTCCCCACATGACCAGAAGAGGGTGACTTAAGTTGGAGCCGCCCTGGGCTTGTATAAGGGCCAGCCACTGAAAGGAGAGTATCTCTAGGATGTAGGCTGTTTCCTGGGAAGAAGTGCTAACTAGCTAGAGACCTCTGACATCTGTTGAGTGAGTTCAGCTCTTCTTTCTGTATACGAGTATTTGGTTTACCTGTGAATACTTTGCCTAGTATTGCTAAGAACCTGTTAGAAGCAATTTTGCTCTTTTGTGAGCACAAGTCTGTGCATTCTCTCTTTGGCACAATGTTACTCTTACAGCAATTCTGCATGATTCTGTATTCATGCTTTGACAAATTTAGTCAGATGCAATAATCACAGATTTCCAATTTTACAGAATGGTATGAAAGAAATACAGTGAAAATTGTCCACGTTACAATATGGTGGGATTAAAATATTTAAGAGCTTTTTATACAGTACAACTTTGTGTACAGGACTGGTGTCATGGCCATAGCCATTGGTTATAGCTAGGTCAGTAAACCACTTCAGAGTAGATGTGTTCAGCTCTTACTGTATGAATATTTTTGTATATGCTGGTATATGGTCACCAGAACTTCTGCCAGTAATGGTGTAGTGAAGCCCAGTTCCTTGCCACGTTTTCAGTTCATATTGAACAGCTTCATCTTTTTTAGCAGTTCACACCTGTCAGAGTTTAAGAAGCATTTGGGTAATGTCTTTAGTTGACTTTAATGGCCTCAGTGTTTCAACTTTTGATTAGCCATGAGGTTGTCAGGTGATTGGACTTGATGATCTTTGTAGGTTCCTTCCTACTGAAGTGTTCTGTTCTATTTAGTCTTTTCAGAGCTGTCTGGACCCTGATTCATTAAACACTCTATCTACTTCTGTCTTGCTTGCTGGACTGTATGAGGGTGGCATTGAATCCTTCAAGTCTGGCACATAAGACTTTTAAGATGTATTTCCTATTTTACTTTGGCAGTTCTTTGGGATAGAAATATACAGGAAGGGGATTTCAGACTACCAGCTCTAAGTACCATGTGAACAGCAAAGCAAGCTGTGTAGCAGTTAATGGACAAGCAAAAATTGCTAATATTACAGTATCTGCTTTTTGCTTTAACCTAGATATTGCTGACCAGCATTCTGCAAGGTATTTTTTTAGTCTTAAATATTAGTAGAAGCAAGGTTTCCTAAAACAAGTCCTTATACGTTGCTGTAATGTTCGTATTTTATGAGAAAGACCTATCAAATGATATGACGACCCTGCGTCTGAATTTGAACAGGCATTTATCAAAGAATTGTAGAATGGTTTAGGCTGGAGAGGACCTCAAAACCCATCCAACCCTTGCTGTGGGCAGAGCTCCCCACAGCAGCTCAGGCTGCCCAGGGCCCCATCCAACCTGGCCTTGAGTGCCTCCAGGTGTGGGGCACCACATGTTCTCTGGGCAGCTGTGCCAGGGCCTCACCGCCCTCTGGCTGAAGAATTTCTTGGCAGTGCCTTACCTAAACTTCTCCTCTTTCAGCTTAGATCCATTTCCCCCTTGTCCTATCACTGTTATACTGTGTAAAAGCTCAGTCTTCCTCCTGCTTCTGAGCTCCCTTTAAGTAGGCCACAGTGAGGTATCCCTGGAGCCTTATCTTCTCCAGGATAAATAAGTCTTAACTACCTCAGTCAGCCTTTGTAGGAGAAGTGCTCCAGCCCTCAAATCATTCCTGTGACCCTCCTTTTGACCTGCTCCAACAGCTACATGTCTTTTCTATGCTGGGGTCCCCAGACCTGGACACAGTACTCCACATGGGACCTCACTCTGCTTCCCACCCCTCTTAAAATGCAGTACAGGACACAGTTGGCCTTCCAGGCTGCAGGTGTATGCTTCTGGCTCATGTCCAACTTCTCATCTATCAGGTCCTTAGGACCTTCTCTACAGGGCTGCTCATCTGTCAGACATGTGAACAAAATTAGTGTAGCTGGTTCGGTATAGAGTTGAAAGATATTGCCTTGATCATCTCATCTGACCTGCTGCGTAAAACGATCAGTTTGGTTTTCTGAATTATTTTCTACCTGAACTGTTGCATGCCTTTATCAAAAATAACCAAAATGAAACAAGACTGCTTTTTTTAACTTGCAGGTAAGGACAATCATTCACTTTTTGTGGTGAATTGCTTCAATAGTTGAATTTAAAGACCTGCACCTTTAACTTAGGATGAGTTTATTTAGCTTCATTTTTCTAGCAAACTAAAGGGGGCTTCAATACTGCATTCACAGAGAGTACTTAAGTTTTATCTTAAACTCTGCTAACCATCAGTACTGTTATCCTAGTTCTGAGAAGGCAAATATGGAGTATATAAATGAATCTTATTTCAAAAAGTAATTATTTTTGTTCAAAGCAATTATTTTTGTGATCCTGATAATAATGTGATTATTGTTAATCACAGGCTTATTTTCACTAAGTCTAATCAGTCTAAGAGGTGGCAAATGTTACTATAAAAAAAAAAAATGTAACTACTTTCAGCATTCTCCTCAGTGAATATAAAGCTGTGCGTAAGCACTTGGAAACTTATTCTGATTTAGTCATCCAGATTTGATAAACTTTTTATGAATACCGTATTTTGAACATAGGATCTATACCTGTACAGTACACTTAGAAACAGCTTGTCAATGTTTTACAGGCTGTTTTGGCCCAGTTCTGTGACTAATGGGGTAGGGTGACCCATGGACCCATGCCCTCAGAAAATGGGGAAAGAGGAAAGGATAGGGAGATAGGCCTGAAAAAAAAACAGTGGCAATTATCTGTGGAAGTATAATTTACTAAATATGATAGTGGAATGCAAGACAACACAGTAAAATACAATATAATTGGAATTGAAGCTAATAAATCAAGTAAAATGGGAGTGTCCAAAATCTGAAGGTTTTACTCTAATGCTGAAACCAAGCTGACTAGGGAGCACTCACTACCGAGATGAGCAGCAAGGACAAAAGAGGGCATCTCTTGACCTGCAAACAGTTTAATCTTTCTTTATGAATGGAAAACAGAAACAGAACAGTATAAAGTCCTCTGGGGTATGCAGTTCTTCTCTTCTGAGAACCAGGTACCCAGAAATTCAGCAGTCCATAGAACTGGAACATTAAAACCTTTAACTTCCAGTGCTCTATATGATGTTATGATGTAGAATACCAATAACAAAAATTGTGAAACTATGACACAGCTTTCCTAAAGTATCAACAGAATCTCCAGAACTATGGCTAAAGGAATTTGTGCAAACTGCACTCTTTCTGTGCACTCTGCACAGAACAGCAGTGTGTGTTTGTTTTTACATTACCTGGAAGATAAATAGTAAAGGAGTCCTCAAAGAGAGTGTGTAACTAGTGATTATGCTACTGGCTTGGCTCCTATCCCTTCAGAGGGTCTTGAACAACTTTTTTCTTGATTATTGCATTTTTTTCTCTAAATATGTACTTCTTCGCTGTCCATTTTAATTGCAAATCTATCTATTTTTTTCTTTAATTTTTTCTTAGAAAGATCTGTTTATGTTAGAAATAGAATGATATGGGTTTCTTAAATATATAGAAATATCCAGTCATTTTTCTTTTTTATAACAACTGTGAATTTGTGTAAAACTTACATTCAACATTCTGTTACAGTCGGATTGCACTTCTTAAATATAGTGCATGTCGTATTTCTGGATTGTGAAGTCTTTAGAAAAATAGCTTAGGCAGAAGCTGAAGGGATGTTTACAGACCTAAGCAAAATATGAGCACTTATGAGTCCATGCACAAATTTTAATAAGCTTTAGTATGCTATGACTGAGTCAATGAGAAATATTTAACCAAAATATTTCTTAAAAATCCAGATATGTAAGGAAACAAGACCTTATCTAGTAAGGTAAATACAATAAAAGCTTTCAAATAGGCTAATACTCTAGTTACTTTTTTAGTGCTAATTTCCATTTCTTATGCATATATTCCTCATAAGCTATTTGCTGAGTTTTCTGTTGCTGGTAGTCCTTGAAATTGAAAAATTGTGGTGAGTAACAGAATCTAGCTATTATTGGCAGGAACACTTTGCATCTATTGTCAAGAGGAATGGACTATTATGTTGTGACTGCTGTGCTCTGCTTGTTCAGTTACTGCTAGAAGTTTAGTAGTATGGAATTGGAGAGTGGCACTGCAGTATCAGACTAAGGAGTGAAAACACTAGCGGTGTTATTGTGGTGTGACAAATCATTGCCACCAGGAAATAGAGCTTTGAGCTATAGGTCAGAAACTCATATGGATGAGCAAACAAATTGCATGAAGGAAAAACTGATCAGAAAAGTTGTGAATGGAAGCTAAAAATGAAAACTGAGTTCAGTTTTTAAATGTGTGCTAAAATCATAATGTGCTCTGTTTTGGAAGAAGTTAACTAACCTTCTCCAAAATACTAACATTTATTTAAGTGATTTCTCTACTGAGCAGGTATAATTACTTTGAAAGAATCTATATCTTTACTTAAGATAAATTAACATAGACTTACAGCTAGCATTTATAAAAATGTCACAACATTGAGGTCTTGTTATATTTTCAATTGCTACCTTTTAGAATTTGCCTGATTTATTTTCCCATTCAGTCCACTTAAATATTATTGTGAGACTTATTATCTTTTCTCCATAAGCCAATGGAAAAAAAGTCTCCTCACCAGAGAAGAGGGCATAATGGTAGTAAAATGCTTCTGAAGCTATGTCTTTGGCTTGCACTGTATCTCTGGAATGTCACAGATTCACTGGAGCTCTTTGGATATATGATCAAGACATTGTTAGCAATGTGCTGGTCTAAGAGTGAGTGTCTAAAAGAAATTCTCTTTAATGTTACTTCTTTGTCTGAATATCTCCGAATTTTATCTCTTGAACTTTTCTACTGCTAGTTGTCTTTTGGACTGTTAGCAATGCTGTTTGCTATGCATACAATTCTTGTGATAGTAATTCTCCTGACTGACTCCTCAAATTTTGCACACGTGTATGTCAAACAACATATTTCTCTATTGTTTTTTTCTTCTTTTCCATTTAATACTTTCCTTATACAAATGCTTAGCCTCTGTAATAATTTACTCTTTGGAATTAAATGGCCTGGAGTGTTGAGTTTGATTCTAATTCCTTTCCTATTAGAGAAACTGGAAATGCTCTTTTCCAACACAAATAGACAATCCTGGCCTACAGGTTGCACAAATGTCTGCTGATGGTGCTGCTAACCTCTTTTGGTGATCTCAGAATGTGCATGGGGAAGGGAGGTAGTGGTGCTTGCCCTTCTGCCAGTCATCTGAAAACCTTGAGCCAGCATACCTCCATCAGCCATAGGAGGATGATAAAGACCTGGATTCTTTCAGGTCTTTGCCTCAGAACTTCTACTTTCCCTACTACATTTGGGATAAAGACAGTTTCTTGGGGAATTATGATACATGAAGGTGACGACGTGTGGAGAAGTTCAAGAAAAATGGGAGTTCCTGCATTTTTAGGACCTAGCAAAGAAGGAGACTCTCAACATAGGAAGTAAAACAAGTGCAGAAAATCCTGTTCCCAGTTTTAACTCACTGAAACTCTGCTGACTCCTTTAAACATTTCCTCCAGAGAATATTAAACAGCACTTGATACTTTCCAGTCACCTTGCCTTCAAATTGTCTTACAATTTCACTGGTCCTTCACACTGGCCCACTCAATTTCCCTGTCACTTCCCTCTACTCCCTCTCTAATTCCTGATTGTCATTCATGCCTCTCTTTACTACTCTGTACTTGAGCCCTCTTTTCCAAGGTTTTTGCAACTTTGATTTTTACCCTTTTTGCACTGACTCTGAGTATAGGATTTATACTTCTTTATTGACTGTGATGGTCACTTGCCATGTATTCAGACAGCATACTGTGTAAATTTTTGGCAGATAAAGCTGGCCATCTTTGAAAAAGAAAGAGTAACTATTCTTAAAAGTAACTTGTATTTGGATTTTGTCCTTGATATGCTTTGAATGACAATAGGAGAGCTGTCAACTCTTGTCAATCACTTTGTGGTATTCTTGACAGTCTGGAGTTAGAGAGGAAGGGAAGAATGTGACTGTGGACTAGGAAACCTAATTGCAGACAAATAGAAGATCGAATGTTCATCCACATGAGAGAAAGTAAGTGTTGACAGGATGTTCCTGTGTTGTTTTTTTCTTCCATTAGCCTTGGTTTGTCAGTACCTGCTTGACAAGCTAGGCAAGAGAAGTTGTATTATTGATTCTTTTACATCTTCGTTTTCCTATTGTTCTCATAAATTAGTAATTTTTTATATTGGCATTATATTGGCGTTATATTTCTCTATGGCATAGGTAGTTTACATCATTCAACTGCACATCTAGGGAATACGTGCCCTAGTTGGCATGTGTCTCACTTGGCGAAAGGTTGAAACATGAAAACTTATGATGATGAAATATTGTTTGATTACATAAAGTACTCCTATTTTGAATGCATTATTTAGCTCTACAGTAAATGTCATTATAATCAAATCATGTAACCAGAGCATGATATATTCTGAATGTCTATATTTTACCATTCTTTTCAAGAATCTTTTTATGGTACTTTGAAGACCAACCTGCTCAGTGTGTGGGTTTTTTTGTTGTTTTTTTTGAAGTTTGGGAGAGTTACTTGGAAGTTAGTGGCGTAGTACATCAGCTTTGTCTTTTGGCTTCTTCCTTGTGCTGGTAAGAACCATTCAAGAAATGTTCGAACTCACAGAAGAGTGTGGCTAATAAAAACAAGCTAATAAATATAGGGGGAGACTTAAAGAAGGTGCAGTTTATCACAGCTGTATTGAAGTACATCAGTATAGGTTTTTACTGAATATTTCCTTTTCTTTTCACAGTATACAGTTTTTAACATTTTTCCCATTTATGGTTTATTTTGTGTATTTTCCCTTTTCCTAAACAGAAAACCTGCTTTCTTTTTAAAATGCGGTTATTGAAAGCTCTTAAACACTTTCTTCACTGATAATTCACTTCTCACTCACTGATAATAGGATGTCACTTAAACTATAACTCCTGTGAGGTGTATATTATCATTACATATGTATGTATACTGATCACCTGTAACTTACATTACTAGTATATGAAGAAGAGCTCAAATAACTCCTTTTCTGCACAAGGTTCTTTTAGGTTTGACTTAATTTATTTTGACTTGATTGCCTCCAATATTTATTAATTAGTAGGTTTTTTGTACATTGCTAACTCCATGAATTTTTGGCATTTGATTGTTTTAGTGAGTTTGATTTGTTTTGCAGTAATTTAATTGGTATTTGAGTAAAAATTCATGCATTTGATTCGTTACTTTCAGCAAAAACAAAAAATCCCAAAAATTCTGTTACTTCTCCTGCTGAAGTTAGTGGTAATACTGAAAGTGCTCCATCGTGCTGCAGATTTTGTGCTGAATTCTGAAGTAGATGTGGCCTTGAGATAACAGGTATAGTGCTTCAAATCTCAACCCTTGCAAGATATGATAAGTGATATAAAGATACACAACCCATTAAGTATGACAAATCCTGCAGTGGGTAGTGACTCTTTCCACACTGCTGTTGTTTAGCTTTGGTCAGCAGCTCAGTCCTACACATTCAACCGTTCTCCCTGCTCAGTGAGATGGAAGAAATGGGAACCTAAAGCTGTTAAGACTTGTAGACTGAGATAAAGTCAAACCCAATCTACATGCACAACCACAGCAAAATCAGAAATTTCTCCACTGTTTCCCATTGTCAGGAAAATGTTCAGCCTTTGCAGGAGCTGCATCAAGAGTAACTGCCAGTTAGGGAAGGTGAATGCCATTGCTCTAGTTTTTACTGTTGAGTATGATGTTCCATGGTATGAGCTGTCTGGATCAACTGTCCTGGCTGTGTTCCGTTCTAGCTTCTTGTGCATTTCCAGCTTCTACTCTGGCAGGGCAGCTCTGTGCAAGCTCTACTCAGCAACAACTAAAGCACTGATTTGTTACCAACATTGTTTTGATCCTAAATCCAAAACATGATGCCATATCTGCTACTCTGAAGAAAATTAACTGTATCCCAGCTGGGTCAAGTAAAACCAGGTAGATCTGTGCTATGGCTGTTTAACAGTGGGTACTGTTGAGTAGTGTTTTCTTACTGAGAGAGCTGCTCCAAAAGTAGTGCCTCTCATTTTATGATGTTGGCCTGCAACATCAGAGGTGGTTGTTAGTGGTATAACAGTTGAGGTTGAATTTTGCCACCAATGTTCTGTTCCATTTTGTTGCTGTACAGCAGATGTCAAACTTACCCTTTGCTGCCAAAATGTCATCTGACGTAAAAGTAAGGATGAAGCAAAGATATCCCACTGAATTTTTCCATGCAGAAAAAACGGAGACCACTGATGTTCTTTGACACTTGGTAAATATGTACAGAGACAAACCAGTACACGTGAACACAGTGAGGTGGTGGTGTATGTCAACAATGGTGACAGCAACATGAAAGACAAACCATACCCATGTGGTTGTGCACAATTGTTGCACTACCGAATGGCATATCAATTAGTGTTACTGTGCTCTTTGTATATTTTGTAGTTTTCATGGACATAAATAGGAGTCATTGCTTTCAGACCAACCTACATAGTTGTTCTCATTTATTATTTTACTATTAGATTGTTTATTGAGAGAGTGAGATGAATGCATGGGATTTCAAAAAAGATTTCTGGTAGCATACTTGATCATGGATATTAAAAGTACTGCAAACCAGTGTGTGGATATAACTTACCTATTTGTGGTTACAGGTGAGGCAGAGAGAAATGAACAAACAATATACTTATGAAATAAGAAAGTAAATTCCATTTCCTGAAATCTATTGCTTCTTCTGCTGCTGAAACATCACACTGAAGTTCTACCTTTTATTCTAGCTGCTTTTTATACATTAACATGGTACACAGGACTTTTTATCCCACTTGTTCTCTACTTCCTATGATTAAGGAAGTCTCCACAGCTGTCTTTCCTAGGAGATATAACGTGGAGATTGTCATGGTTTTATGATTTTTTGGTACTGGTATTCTGCATCATAACATCATGTAGTGCATTTAGAGTTAAAGAGTTAATGCTCCAGCTCCATGGATCGTAGATAGTTACGGATATACCTGTCTCAGAAGAGAAGAACTACATTCCCCAGAGGACTGTGCAATGCTTTGCATTTTTACGTATTTCCGCTCAGAGGGAAAGATAAAAACTGTCTGCGGTCACGGGACACTCTCTTTCCTTTGGGATCAGCAGTGGGTGCTCACTGCCGTCTTGCCTTCAGCGTTAGCATAAGGCCTTCGGCTTATCGGACACTCTCTCTTGCTCATTTTATTTGATTTATTAGCTTTAATTCCAATTATATTGTATTATATTGTGGTATTTTACTTTCTGATATCTATTTAGTAAATTAGCTTTCCTCCTCAGATNTCCACACTGCTGTTGTTTAGCTTTGGTCAGCAGCTCAGTCCTACACATTCAACCGTTCTCCCTGCTCAGTGAGATGGAAGAAATGGGAACCTAAAGCTGTTAAGACTTGTAGACTGAGATAAAGTCAAACCCAATCTACATGCACAACCACAGCAAAATCAGAAATTTCTCCACTGTTTCCCATTGTCAGGAAAATGTTCAGCCTTTGCAGGAGCTGCATCAAGAGTAACTGCCAGTTAGGGAAGGTGAATGCCATTGCTCTAGTTTTTACTGTTGAGTATGATGTTCCATGGTATGAGCTGTCTGGATCAACTGTCCTGGCTGTGTTCCGTTCTAGCTTCTTGTGCATTTCCAGCTTCTACTCTGGCAGGGCAGCTCTGTGCAAGCTCTACTCAGCAACAACTAAAGCACTGATTTGTTACCAACATTGTTTTGATCCTAAATCCAAAACATGATGCCATATCTGCTACTCTGAAGAAAATTAACTGTATCCCAGCTGGGTCAAGTAAAACCAGGTAGATCTGTGCTATGGCTGTTTAACAGTGGGTACTGTTGAGTAGTGTTTTCTTACTGAGAGAGCTGCTCCAAAAGTAGTGCCTCTCATTTTATGATGTTGGCCTGCAACATCAGAGGTGGTTGTTAGTGGTATAACAGTTGAGGTTGAATTTTGCCACCAATGTTCTGTTCCATTTTGTTGCTGTACAGCAGATGTCAAACTTACCCTTTGCTGCCAAAATGTCATCTGACGTAAAAGTAAGGATGAAGCAAAGATATCCCACTGAATTTTTCCATGCAGAAAAAACGGAGACCACTGATGTTCTTTGACACTTGGTAAATATGTACAGAGACAAACCAGTACACGTGAACACAGTGAGGTGGTGGTGTATGTCAACAATGGTGACAGCAACATGAAAGACAAGCCATACCCATGTGGTTGTGCACAATTGTTGCACTACCGAATGGCATATCAATTAGTGTTACTGTGCTCTTTGTATATTTTGTAGTTTTCATGGACATAAATAGGAGTCATTGCTTTCAGACCAACCTACATAGTTGTTCTCATTTATTATTTTACTATTAGATTGTTTATTGAGAGAGTGAGATGAATGCATGGGATTTCAAAAAAGATTTCTGGTAGCATACTTGATCATGGATATTAAAAGTACTGCAAACCAGTGTGTGGATATAACTTACCTATTTGTGGTTACAGGTGAGGCAGAGAGAAATGAACAAACAATATACTTATGAAATAAGAAAGTAAATTCCATTTCCTGAAATCTATTGCTTCTTCTGCTGCTGAAACATCACACTGAAGTTCTACCTTTTATTCTAGCTGCTTTTTATACATTAACATGGTACACAGGACTTTTTATCCCACTTGTTCTCTACTTCCTATGATTAAGGAAGTCTCCACAGCTGTCTTTCCTAGGAGATATAACGTGGAGATTGTCATGGTTTTATGATTTTTTGGTACTGGTATTCTGCATCATAACATCATGTAGTGCATTTAGAGTTAAAGAGTTAATGCTCCAGCTCCATGGATCGTAGATAGTTACGGATATACCTGTCTCAGAAGAGAAGAACTACATTCCCCAGAGGACTGTGCAATGCTTTGCATTTTTACGTATTTCCGCTCAGAGGGAAAGATAAAAACTGTCTGCGGTCACGGGACACTCTCTTTCCTTTGGGATCAGCAGTGGGTGCTCACTGCCGTCTTGCCTTCAGCGTTAGCATAAGGCCTTCGGCTTATCGGACACTCTCTCTTGCTCATTTTATTTGATTTATTAGCTTTAATTCCAATTATATTGTATTATATTGTGGTATTTTACTTTCTGATATCTATTTAGTAAATTAGCTTTCCTCCTCAGATNAGCAAAATCAGAAATTTCTCCACTGTTTCCCATTGTCAGGAAAATGTTCAGCCTTTGCAGGAGCTGCATCAAGAGTAACTGCCAGTTAGGGAAGGTGAATGCCATTGCTCTAGTTTTTACTGTTGAGTATGATGTTCCATGGTATGAGCTGTCTGGATCAACTGTCCTGGCTGTGTTCCGTTCTAGCTTCTTGTGCATTTCCAGCTTCTACTCTGGCAGGGCAGCTCTGTGCAAGCTCTACTCAGCAACAACTAAAGCACTGATTTGTTACCAACATTGTTTTGATCCTAAATCCAAAACATGATGCCATATCTGCTACTCTGAAGAAAATTAACTGTATCCCAGCTGGGTCAAGTAAAACCAGGTAGATCTGTGCTATGGCTGTTTAACAGTGGGTACTGTTGAGTAGTGTTTTCTTACTGAGAGAGCTGCTCCAAAAGTAGTGCCTCTCATTTTATGATGTTGGCCTGCAACATCAGAGGTGGTTGTTAGTGGTATAACAGTTGAGGTTGAATTTTGCCACCAATGTTCTGTTCCATTTTGTTGCTGTACAGCAGATGTCAAACTTACCCTTTGCTGCCAAAATGTCATCTGACGTAAAAGTAAGGATGAAGCAAAGATATCCCACTGAATTTTTCCATGCAGAAAAAACGGAGACCACTGATGTTCTTTGACACTTGGTAAATATGTACAGAGACAAACCAGTACACGTGAACACAGTGAGGTGGTGGTGTATGTCAACAATGGTGACAGCAACATGAAAGACAAACCATACCCATGTGGTTGTGCACAATTGTTGCACTACCGAATGGCATATCAATTAGTGTTACTGTGCTCTTTGTATATTTTGTAGTTTTCATGGACATAAATAGGAGTCATTGCTTTCAGACCAACCTACATAGTTGTTCTCATTTATTATTTTACTATTAGATTGTTTATTGAGAGAGTGAGATGAATGCATGGGATTTCAAAAAAGATTTCTGGTAGCATACTTGATCATGGATATTAAAAGTACTGCAAACCAGTGTGTGGATATAACTTACCTATTTGTGGTTACAGGTGAGGCAGAGAGAAATGAACAAACAATATACTTATGAAATAAGAAAGTAAATTCCATTTCCTGAAATCTATTGCTTCTTCTGCTGCTGAAACATCACACTGAAGTTCTACCTTTTATTCTAGCTGCTTTTTATACATTAACATGGTACACAGGACTTTTTATCCCACTTGTTCTCTACTTCCTATGATTAAGGAAGTCTCCACAGCTGTCTTTCCTAGGAGATATAACGTGGAGATTGTCATGGTTTTATGATTTTTTGGTACTGGTATTCTGCATCATAACATCATGTAGTGCATTTAGAGTTAAAGAGTTAATGCTCCAGCTCCATGGATCATAGATAGTTACGGGTATACCTGTCTCAGAAGAGAAGAACTACATTCCCCAGAGGACTGTGCAATGCTTTGCATTTTTACGTATTTCCGCTCAGAGGGAAAGATAAAAACTGTCTGCGGTCACGGGACACTCTCTTTCCTTTGGGATCAGCAGTGGGTGCTCACTGCCGTCTTGCCTTCAGCGTTAGCATAAGGCCTTCGGCTTATCGGACACTCTCTCTTGCTCATTTTATTTGATTTATTAGCTTTAATTCCAATTATATTGTATTATATTGTGGTATTTTACTTTCTGATATCTATTTAGTAAATTAGCTTTCCTCCTCAGATCATTGCCGCTGTTTTGTTCCTAGGCCCATCTCCCTTTTCTCTTTCCCCTTCCCCTTTCCTGGGGCATGGGTCCCCCGCACCAATCGTCACGGAACAGGGCTGAACCTACCTGTAAACCATTGACAGAGATCTATTCTAGGAAGGGATGATCCTTATCCTTATTTTCAAAAAAGATAAATTACTTTCACAGGAGTAGATTCAGGGATATCATCTCTCAAGTTAATTTCATAAAGATGCCATGTGAATAATATTTATGTACAAGGATATGATTTCTTTTCTGTAACCTTATAGCTCTGATGCATGGGTACTTAATTTTCTGTAGGAAAGTCACAAAATATTCAATCTCCCTTCTTTCATATTCGTCATTTTTTTAATGCATCTTAGTATATATTTTTTTTAATCAAATACTTATATGAGCATTTTGAAGGCAGAGAAAACTTTTGAGACTACAGAAACACTTATGTAAGGATTTCCAGGTTCTGCTATGTGTATTTGCTACTTCTTTTTATTTATTCTTCATTGTGGAAATGTCAATGCCTACAAATTGCTCCCAATCAGTAAAAGATGAAGGATTATGAGGGCAATTAATGCAATTTTACTGTATTTTATTATAACTTCCAGCAATTTTTACTATTTCGTCTGGTAATACATGCCATTTTTGGAATAGTACGACTGTTGAAAGACAAAGTACAGAAATGTATGCTCATGAATATCCCTTTCAAATGATGTGTTACAGACTAATTCCATAAAAGGCCTATCTGAAAACATGTTATAATCAACAATGCCTTCTTAGAACAGAAACAGATTTTGATTTTTTTTCTAATTATCTTTTGTAGCCAGAAACTCATTTGAAAATCAATCTTTGTTTAATAAACTTGGAAAAAGGAGGAAAATGCAGTGTCTGAACATTTTACAGATTACCCATGGCTGCAACTCATAGGTTTGGAAAGTAGTTACAAACTCTGGAATTAAGCATTTCAGTTTTAGCAAGGGGATGGCCTTTGTATAGTGTTCTTTCAAATGAAATGATTTCCTCCTCCAAAGGATCTTCATAATTGTTCTGTTGTCCAAGAGCTGTAGTTAGATGAGCATTCTAGTTTCACAAAAACAGGTGACTAGTCTTCATCTAGGCTGCTAAAGGAGTGTTTTTAAATTGAATTACCTCTGTTTTTTTTCTTTCATCAAACCCTAAGAAAGGAGGATGAAGTTAAATTTTGTAACGCTGATGTTCCCTGAGCATTTGCTTTCTATGTGGAGAAAAGTGAATATTCAGGAAGTTATCAAACCTTTTCATCTCTTACGTAGAAAAGAATGGAGGTACAAGCTGGTTTCTCCTTGAATTTTGAGGATTTGTTATCTCTGGTCTTTATTTTGGAATTTTAAGAACTTGCATCAATGATTTAGGTTCTACTTCACTATGACCACATAACTGTTAACAGCATGCCCTAAATGTATTCTAATAATATTGTATGAATATTGAATACCAGGAATGCTATATTGACTGCTATTGTGCCTACCATAGAGATTCAATGCTCACCGTGGTGTAGCTGAACTTTGTTGTATTTTAATTGTCTCCTCTGACCATGCTTCTTTGTGGAGGTTCAGCGTGTTAGACTGTTCCATGTACAGGAACATGCAGAGCTGAGTCAAAAGAAAAATGAATCTTTTTAAGACCCAGAATTCTTGAAGATAGGAATATATTCACTTTTTTTCTTCCACTTTCCTCTCTTTGTCTTCACTGAATCAATGCACTTGTGGGAGAAATGCTCATAGCCTCTTTTTTTTATTTTTTATTTTTGTAATCGCATTATCTTGTAAAATATCTGGAAATAGTAACCTGAAAGATGGGTGTAATTATTTCAGTGAACCTTCTTACATGTGTGAAAAAGAGTCTAGCTCAAAGAATCCTTATTACATCTCTCTCTCATCTAAAACACAAGGAAAAAAATGATAACAGAAAATTACATGTAATTATGGATCCTCTTTTTTTACTTGTGTATCTGATTATTCAAGAGAGTCTTTTTGAAGTTTGAAGCCTCCAAATTATTTTAGGTTTCAGATTTAGTATATTTGCTTGTTCGGTATCAGTTTGTCGAGCTTAGTAAGCATTTTCCTTTCATTTTATTGCTTCTGTGTTTTTCCTTTAAAAAAAAAAAAGTCTTTAATCTTTATTTAATGCAATCTTGATGAAAAAAGGTTGAAATAATTATTTTAAATGATATGAAGTAACCTTTTTTTTTTATTTGAAGGATGTAACTAATTTCCATTTTTTGCACTGCATGTCGCTAAGAAGATGTAGTTTTAATCACCCTGAGCTGTTCCTCTTAGAAAATGTCCTGTAGATGTTATGACACTGGGAAACCTGATCTTCATATTTTGACCAATGTTACCAGCAGTATTGTGCTTGCAACTTTTTCAGCCTGTGAATTTAACTAGTAGGCTGAGCTGACATATTCAGTGCTGCAGCCAATATGCTTTGTTCTGCACAGGATTTTCACTTGTTTAGGTACAGTATTTTAACACCAATGAACATTCTTAAATGTTATATTGTGAAGCAAAGATGGCCTTTGTTTGATTGTTTATACATGTTTTGAGGAACAGCAGTTTCCAGTGATGATGTATTTTAATTTACTATGTGTGAAAAGTGCTATTAGCATATTCATCACCTAGCTCAGAAATAGCTTTACAATCCCTGCTCATAAATTGTGAAATTCCTGTAGAATCAGCTCTGTCTCACAGAGAACGTACTGCATCTCTCCTACAGGCATTTTCATGTAGAAAACAGTCGATGTGGTAATGGAGTTTCTCTCTGGAGTCAAGACATTTCAGAAGTAGTGTCTTTACTTTTCCCCAAAAAACTGATGTCTTCCCCCCAGTATGGACAGCTTAAGTTATTTGTCTTAAGCTTCAATAGTAGCTTAACCTGTGTGACTGAGAGCAGATTTCAGGCCCTACTCTCCAAGTTCACTGTTTGTTCACTGGACTTGTGCACAGTTTCTTTCTTACAAGCAGCTGTTGGAGGCCAAGTTACTGTTGGCACCTTTTTGTTCTCCTAGGGAACTGAGTGATGGAGAAGTCTTTTCCACGTGCACTCTTATCTGTTGAGCTGTACTAATATAGTGTCACCTAGCAAAGGGATTTGAAATTGCTGGGTGCTTGCTCCATAGACAGAATTTGTTACAGCATCAGGCAGAGGACTGTGCAGACAGCTCATTCAAAGTTACTGCAGGGATTTAATTTGCCAGGTGTGTACTTATTAAAAATCATTTTGTGATGTTCTTAGATGACGGTGGAGTTATGTGCTATAATCATAAATTAACTAACAAATAACCCCCAGCACATAGCACTGTGTTGGGAGCATTTCTGAAGCACGCTTTTCCCTCTGGTTGTAACCAGAAATAAACCAGTTTGTGCACTCACAGATCAGTTCATATTCACCAAAGTACAGTGAGTGAGGGAGACTGAGAAATCCACTCCAAAGGCACATCCATGCAGTTTAAACCAGTAGTGTAGATGTATCTATGAGCTTGATATTCTGGAATTTGGCAGGTAATTGTAATGTTATATGCAAATATTTGAGACATCAGGTGAAACAATGCAAACTAACAAAATAGTGACAAAATGTTGGGGACAGTTTAAAGAAAACACTAAGAAGTGTATTCTTTTGTCAAGATAGAAAATTGCCCCTCATCAGTACTTAATGATGTTTTGTCTTTATGTGGTGCGTAGGAAAGTAGAAAGATGATAATACAGTATTGAAACAGAAAGTAAGACTTCACTGAGTGCTTGATCAGTGTGTTAATAAACTTCCACCCCCAATATCTTAACTCTATTGTTTGTTGCTTTTCTCTATGAATTCATGCAAGTACATGTCATTAATGTTCAAATGCATAATAAAAATAATACAAAAGTGTTTCAAATATCATTGCAAGAAATCAGGCAAGCTTCATTTCATTTTATTTTATATTTATTGTTTATCAATGTCAAAAAATAATATTTGAAGGGATGAATAGGAGATAGTAGTGAACTTAACAAGACTTAATTATTTTTGCTGATGATCCACAGTGCTTTCCAGGTGAATTTTCAGTCTGTACTCTAGACATATTTTTCTATGCTAAGTAGAAAACTGGAGCAAAATGGTCTCTTGGTGAGACTTGAAATGAGAAAAATTTCCAAATTTCCACAGGTTTATTCAGAACAAGTCATAGCACTAATGAACTGTGTTGTCAGACAGTGGCAAGACTGGCGTACCACCTTGTCTGCTCTCACATTGACATTAACTGAGATTTTGGATAGAAAATAAAGTTTGGTAGTCATAAAGCATGAAGTAATCAAGCTGTAAGATAAATGGGAGAAGAGTGGAGAGAGGAGAACAAAAAAACACTGAATTTACATATCTCAGATAACTATGGGATCTTTGTTTACCTCTTTTGTTTATGTGAAGTTATGGTGTTTAAACTTAAAACAATATGAATCTTTGAACTTAAGACATAGTTTGCTTCTTGTTATGCTTTTCAGGAATTTGTTTCTATATTTTTGGAGCTTCACACATTATTTCGTCAGGACCCAACAAAAAGGAAGGTATTCTTAGAGTTCTTACGTGTTAGCAACTGGATGACATATTTCCAGATTAAAAAAAAATAATAATAATTGCTAGAGAGTATGGTGTTTCTAATTCAGTGTGATACAGTAAGTAATAAGTGCCTCTCTCTACTTGTATGAGCTGTCACTGTTACTCCACTTTTGTTTTGAGTTTGCTTCATGTCTGTCTTCTTCAGGATGAATTTGGCAGCTTTACAATAACTTTATTGAAATGTTTAAGATAAGGGGTTTTATTGCTGTTAATGTTGTTAACTTCAGGCTTTTTCATCCTTTTTTTTTTTTTAACCCTCTCTGGTGACCCTTTTTTTTTTTGTCCTCAGCTGCTACTATCCATAAGTTTTCCAGAAACCAGTCCTGAGCAGGAAGTAATTTACTGGTGGTTTACAGCCTCCCTTTGTGGATTTTTTCACTCTCATTGCTTATGCTACAGTTAATCTACACTGCTCTTGTTTTTATTTTTCAGGAAACTGAAGCAGCAGTGCAGGCTAAACAGCCGAATGTGGAAGAGGTTTTGTCTAAAGGGTGTCATTTATATAAGGAAAAACCAGCCACTCATCCAGTAAAGGTAATGAAGCAACCTTTAGCAATATCCATTACTGTGTAATGGGTTATGCTTCCCCTGTTGTACACTTGTCCTTGATGTGCTCTGTTTAAAATCAATGACAGAACTTGGCAAAGAGCATTTGTTCTGTTGTCACTGCGTAGCCAGGAATAATGAAGTGTACTGAGCTAGAAAATTTTTTGCATGTTGTGATGGGATTATTTTATTTGACATTAAGGTTATTTTACTTATTTGAAAGTAATTCACATTTAAACCTAATGTAAATTTATTGGGCTTAGTTAATGGCATCAAGTAAAGTCTTTTTAAACTACCTTATTTCAAATTATACTTTCCTCAAAGTCTGTAAATTCAAAAAAAAACAAAAAAAAAAAAAAAAACAAAAAAAAAAACAACACCAAAAACAGAAAAAAAAACAACAAACACTTCTGTAGTCAAGGTAAGAGTCAAGTGGTAAAGAAGGACCTTTGCTTTTAATTTTTCCCGCTTTAAGGGAGAGATGGTAATATAAAACTTTACCACTGAATATATCTGCCAGAATTCTTGTGTAGTTTCCCTGATTCTGTCTTGGAGCTGAGAATGCACTGTTAAAGAGGCTTGCTCCCTCCATCCCTTCTTCTTCAGAAAAATATATTATAGAATCATTTTCCCTGGTACAGAAATCAGTTGGATAGTTTACACTTAGTTTCATGAGAATATGTAGACCTTCATTGGGCCTTAGAGCATCATTTACTGTCCTTGGAACAGTGAAGCAGGAAATAATGAGCAAGCAGCCTTTCATGAGTGGTCCAGCTGCTGTTGGAGATCTAACTACTCGTAAGATCACTGCTATATCAGCCAGTGCTTGGTTTCTTGCCTTGTAACTGCTAATAAAGGCACTGATGATTAAGAGCTCACTAAAACTGATAGTGGCTTATTGATTACAGTATTTATTGCAATTACTTCTGACTGGACAGAGGTAGTAAACTTTGTATTTAGAGCTTTTCCTAACCTACAGTTGTCAGTAACCTCATTTTATAGAAAAAGATTTCCTCACAAAGCTAAGATGTCTGTAGGTGACCTGAACAGTAAATTTCTTGTTTTTTTCTATGTGTAGCCACTCCACCTGGAGTACAGTGGAGTATTTTCTTGCTTTTACAAAACCTCTTCTAAGTCTTAGAAATCTCACCAGCTGAATGGAGATTCATAGAGGCATATGATTGCATTAATCTCCACTTTAGAAACTGATACATTTAAGTATGTTTAAATTTTTCTTCTTTGTCTTCAGCAGGGTTTTTTTCTCCTTTTTGTTATCTATGCTTTTTCTTCTTTAATATTAGTTCTCCTAAACAGTGGAAAAATACCACAGAGGTGAATTGAAGGTGACTTAAAACTAGTGTGTTAACGAGACTGAGAAGAAACAAGGCTTATGACTCAGTGTTGGGTGAAAATAGCACTATTATTGTTGGAATAGAAACACATCATCTGCACACTGAATGGATGATGGAACAAAAATCCTGATGCAGTAGCTGAATTTTCTCACTGGGCAGCAGCCATCTTAGAATCTCTTACTTTACGTTTTTAAGCAAAGAATGTAAAATAACAACAGAAAGTGATATTTTTGGCTTTCTAGGTATTTGTAACTGCATTTAAAGAGTAGCAAACCAAGTGCTGACGCTTGCAGGAAGAAGTAGTAGTACATCTTTGATTCCCTTGACCGTGGCATAAATACTGTGAATGATTCTGTTTAGGCCAAACTACTGATATAGGAGTGTATTCTGCATCTATTTCTTTTAAGTTTTTCTTGTTCACATGGAAGACTGCAAACTGCCTGTTTTTACCAGACCTATTCGAACATAATCAACTGGAGCAAGATAACTCTTTAAAAAAACTTTGAAGTTCCTTCACTTGAAGTTTTGACAATGATATTATAAAATGTGTCTGTAAGGAAATTAATAACTATTTGTTGAATGGTGGATATTTCATTTCTTGTCCCTCTTTAATTAGGTTTTACCTTTTCCATTACTGTGGAGTTCAATTAATTGAACAACCTGTAAAGTTAATTTCTGGTTCTCTGTCTTGTACAGTAAGTAATAAAGCAGTGTGTATATATACTGTCAGGGCTGCTGAATAGCTTTCTTGGTGATGTAAATTTCCTTACTCTTCTTCCTGTTTATTCTCAGTTTGTCTTTTGCTTTGATTCTTAACTGAGTGATCTCCAGCAGTATTTGTTATTTGTATGTTCCGACACAGGCTTTTCAGCCCAAGTAGAAATAACTTTCTACATAAAAGGTATTCTCTGGTAGCAAAAATTACTTATATTCAAATTGTGGTGTTTCTGAAAAGGAATTAATGAGGTTGCCAAGTTAAGCACTCAAATCTTAGAAAATTGTGAATTAAAGTTGATGTGGTGGCCTGTTTTAGGTTCCCTAATGCAGCACACGGTATGGAGAGCACTCACACTGTGAACAGCGATTCAGTACTTAAACTCATGCTTGTTGTTTAGTTTGTTGCTGCAAGCTGCACTTTTCCTGTGAAGTATTCAGTTTCTACTGTGAAGAAAAATGGATAATTTCCTCATAGGCTGTTTCAAGGCAGTCATCACAGTGGTGTCTAAGTGCTTCATAAACATTGCTTTATTTTAGTTTTGTATGATTGCTTTGTATTTTCCAGAGAAATGAAAGGAAGAATAAGAAAAGAAAAAAAAAGTTGAGTCAAAGAAAACATCACTAGATGCCAATCTGAAAAAAAAAAAAAAAAAAGTCAATAAAATTGCAGTTTTCTTGACTTGTGATATTAAGCATACACGTACCTTAAATGCAAAACAATTTCCCAGGCAATTACAACAGAAATGTAAAAAAAAGTGAGGGTTTGCTTGAGACTAGTTTGTGTTTCAAGCAAATAAAATATTTTATTTAAGAACATTTTGCCATAGCAAATCAACTCCCATGGAACAGTGTAATAATTTTGTGTTTACGTATGGGAACTAAGGCATAGAGTAAATTTAAATGTAGCAGATACCTTTATATGTCAAATCTGAAACACCAATAACCAGGTTCTTCAACATCACATTATGTCTCTTTTATTTATAAGAGAACTGTACAAACTTTGCTATTTCAGTTGCAGCTTTGATTACTGAAGAGTTCTGAAAATAAAATAGTAATGCATCATGGAGTACCAAAAAGTGTGTGTCAGGAAGCATCTTTAAAAGCAATAATTACTTTCATGCCATTGTTTGACAACTTTGGTAACCTGATACATCCTTTTCTTAGATTCCTTTTTTGTTTTTCTATCCTAGTTCACCACAAATATTTCCATTCTTTACAGTAAATGACATAAGTCCTCTGGACTTGATTCTTACTGTAGGCCTGTCCTGTCTTGGAATGTGTTGAGAAGTTCAAGATATTAGTGCAGTTATGTGCATTGGGTCTGAATTTGTGTGTGATTGACTTTATTCTGACATTCCGTAATGCTTTGCTGTTTGTCTTTGCAACCTTTTTAATACACTCAAAACACTGCAATGAGAGCATAAATTGAAACCCTTTCTATTGAAACGTGATTGAAGTGCGGATTGAAACTGAGATCCACTCTACTCATACCCCAGCAGTTATATTTTATTATATTAATCACAGCTGTGGATTTTTAGATTTTCAGATGTTTTCTGTTTCTTATGTTAAACCTATCTTGCTTTTCCAACAGTAATTCTTATAAAAGTGTCATCTTTACTTTGTTTAATAGTGCTGCTCAAGTCTTTAAAATAAGCAATAGACAGAAATGTAAGTAATAAGCTGATTAAATATTCATGTCTTGAGCATGTGCTTCATTTGGAACTTTTCCAGATGATTTTTTTTGTAGATTAGATTATGAATTCTACTTGCATTAGGATTTTTTCTATGCCCTTCAGTGGGAAGTCCCAAGATTGGAACCAGAATTTGTTACCTAGTATTAAAGCTGGCTTGTCTTTAAATGGGTTGATTTTGAATTTTTAACTTGTACCAGTTAACTAAATACTTGATTAGCTGTCATGTTGGATGTCCAAAATGTTTAGACACAGAATTTGGGCTAAGGCCTTAGTAATATTCTTGATTATCAGTGAAGAATCTATCTTTATGTTATGGTTGACTCTGAAATATGCATATCTTCACACATTCACAAAGCATGCTAGCAGTGATTATACTGGGACTTCGCAGTATAGAACTCTAAAAATATTGTTGGTATATGAAGTCCTAGTATATGCTGATTCAAGAATCAGAAGATGGAATAGGACATGGGGTCCTTTAAGCCCTAGTACTTCAATAGTCAGACACATTTATATTTGTGCAATGAATTTCATGCTTTTGAAATTCATTTATGTCAAGTAATCTTTACATGGATGGAGAGGGAGAGGTTGCTGCTGGTGACTGGGGCAATAGAAAGAACATAACTCCAGTCTCCTGAATAACAGCACTCTGAACGATTTACTCAGGAAAGGATATTTGTGGCAAAGCTACAGTTTCCTCCTGTGGCACTCCATTTCTCCTTTCCCATCTTTCTGATAATATAGTGTTGGAATGAAAGGACATAAGGAGTACCTTTTACAACACAGTTTCTTTCACCTCAGTCTTCCATTTAAAATACTACATCACTTTTCAGTCTAAATACTCCAGTGCTGTTGTAGTGCTGTCAACAAGATTCATTCGTGTATGAATATTACCCTCACTTAAACAGCACTGGGACTGGCATTTAAAGGAAATCAGTAAATCAATAAAAGTGTTCCTCAATGCAACATATTTTAATGTTAATACTTGTCACTAAAACTCTAGAGCTTCAATTACAGCAAAGTTACTGTGCTTGATGAGGTTAACGTTTTAATGTGTGCATGCTAATTTATGGCGGATACAAGATTGGATCAAACTGTAATTTTGGTAGTAGCTAGTATCAAACTCATCTCTCTTATTAGTGGTGTAGTTGTTCCCTCTATTTTGCTATTCCTGAAAACAAATCTCTGGCTCACATCCATGCGAGTGAAGGAACTACTCCCAGTGGGGACCAATATTATATTTATAACATTCATATCCCTTCCCTGAGTTAGTGTGAATATGATAAAATGGAACCAGGCTTTGACAGTGTAATCTCTCCAGTTCTTAAGGGCTCTCAGTGCTTGCTGCTACTGCTGAGTAGATACTGATGTCATCTAATTTTATGACCTGGAATGAGGTTCAGTGTGAAAAGTAGAAAGGAATCATAATGTGGGAAATATGTTCATGTGTGTGCCAATAATCAACAAAAAATTAAGTATATGTGACTTGTGAAATGTTACAATATTGTGCATACCTAATTACTTTTTTGTTGATCATCATATTCTGTTAAGGGGGATGACTTCTGATATTCCTGACTATTTTAAATTTTTTGCAGTTTTTAACCTACTTTTAGGAATAAAATGATTTTGTGGTACAGAATTCTATTCTCTCTTCTCTGTCCTACCAAGAAGAATTTGCAAACAACAATCTCCAAAATTATACCAACTAATATTTTAGCCTCCATTGATGACAGATATAAAAGAACTTTTCCCATTTTAGAGTACTTTTGGCGAAGCTTAAGTCAAGTTCTCTAGATAAAATTTTACGTTTTGATGCCTTGGGCGTTAAGTGTGTATGCATACATGTATGTACATGTTACAAGTTAATGTTTCTTCTTCCTTACCCCTCTTCTACTGATCCCATCCCATTAGATTCAAGGTACTTAAACATCTTCCTTAATAGGCATCCTTTTTCTGTTATGGCTGGATATTAATTTAGACTGTCTGATCATGACTAGACCATAAGAATGCTTAAAGCACTGCTGTTTGACATTGGTATACTGGACTGCTTTCACAGAATTGCAGAGGTTGGAAAGGGCCTCAAGAGATCATTGAGTCCCACCCTACTGCTAATTCAGGAACCCTTCAGGAAGTCACACAGGTTGATGTCCAGACGAGTCCGAAATATCTCCATAGAAAGAGACTCTTCAATCTCTCTGGGCAGTCTGTTCCAGTGCTCCATCACCCTTACAGTAAAATTCTTCCATGTGTTAACATGGAACTTCCTACGTAAAAGTTTTAGACCGTTACTCCTTGTCCTATTGCTACAAACCACCTGGCCTCATCCATTCGTCCCTCATCTCCCTTTACATATTTATATACCTTACACAGATTCTCTGTTTTCTTTTCATCAGGCTGAACAGACCTGGGTTACTCAGCCTTATATGAGTTTTGCATGCCCTTTTATTATCATTGTAACCTTTGAAATAGGGAGTCCACAATGAGACATAACAGTCTAAACATGACCTGACCAGGACAGAGTAGAGGAGAAAGATCACCTCCTTCAACCTGCTGGCTGTGCTTTTTTTTGTTTATTTGTTGTTGTTGTTGTTTTTCCCCTACAACTGGTCAGGGAGCAGCTTGAAAAAGACTTTGTTTTAAGAGTTTAGAGATGCCAGCGTATAATTAGCCTGCTTCATCCTACTTTAGAGTCCCTAAAGTTAGGAATAAAGAGGGGATAGAAACTGTTTTCTAATCTAAATGCCTCTCATGATCATCTGTGGACTGATATAATTCACACTCCAGACTTTCACATAGGTTTTGTTTAAAAGTTGCAGCTTAGCCATTACTGCTCAGGACTGTTTATGATTCCTTGAGGGCTCCTAAGAATTGCAGAGATTTTATTAACATGATTTTTAATGCAAAGTTCTCCTCCCAATTTTAATTTAAAAAAATGAGCATCTGGGATTTATGGTGATTAAAAACAGACTAATCAGAAAATTTCTCTTAGGAAATCATCTCATGTCCACAAAGGTCTGTCCATCAGGGAACCATGCAGACTGAGGGTAAGGAGGAGGCCTGATGAGAGAAACCAGGCAGGGTCCTGAGTGGATGCGCTCGTATGGGGCTGAGGTTGATTAGGGAGCTCTGTTTGTGGTCAGGGTTCAGCTGTAGGTTGTCCCTGAGCTCCAGTAGACAGATTTCTGGGAGACAAGATTCTCTCAAAGCTGTGATACTGTGAAGCTTTTTTTCTTTTTTTTTTCTCATCCCATTTGGGTCATGCTGTATTCTTCCCTCTCTTTCCCCTTTGTAAAAATTAATTGCTGTTTCTATGTAGGTTTTTTTGTTGTTATAAATTCAGATAGTCAATCAGATGGAAAAAAAAAGGTTGTATTTATTACTGTATGAGAAAATAAATGTATTTTTAACTTCTATTCCAGAAAAAATTAGAAGACTTGAATGCAGATTGGAAAACAATAAACCGCTTAATTCTACAACTGAAGGAAAAGCCAACATTCAGAGAGCCTGCCCTTTTCTCTTCAGGTGTCTGTAAGTGCTTCACTGTATACGCCTTCTAAAATTAGTTAAAATCACATAGTTAAAGTGAAAAGCTTGAGACAATCTAAATTCACTGTGCATCTGTTCAAATCTCACCTTTACCTTGTAAATGGGAAGTGTGTTGGTATGGTATTCAACCTGTTTTTTTTCCTTTCATTTTTGCGTAATGTGTCTCAAAAGACAAATTTATTTATATATTTGATGAAATGATTGTGATGTGATTTTGAAATTATTATGTTTCAAAGCCTTGTTTCTTTATTCTGTGTACAGAAGAGACTATGACTTCCTATGTTAATTCATGAAGGAAATATGACAGGAAAAATAATTGTTCAAATTAAGAAGTAATAGTGGTACAGGTCCAATAGATTAAGGTTTGTCACAGAATGAAATTCTGAAAATGCTTTTTATGTGTGCCGGTTGAATATAGGGACTGCTTCATGACAAAGCATGTGTATTCATGGAAAAGATTGTATGAAGTTAAGTGTTAACTGTAATATACACTTATGTGTATCCTGAATTCATAAATGTACAATGAGAGACTTGGTCTGTTTAATTTTAATTATTTGTAACATTTTTTTTTTTAAACGTATTCCTTATATCTCTTTGTACCTGCTGTCTTCTTAGAAGGACTACAAACTCATTTTTATCTCCTTGATACATATATTTCTTTTCCTACTGCTTTGCTTTGAAATGTATTGATTAAGCTTGGGTGGAATGATACGTAACTGAGGTACTGGGCTAAAGGCTGAGTTTCTAAAGTCAAGGTTCTTTACTTGATAGTAAACTGTCATCTAAGTTGCTTGGAATGGAGAGTGTTTTTCCCCCTTACGAGTTGTAAAGCTGCTTGATGATCTGCTCCTATCTGAGAGAAGTGTATTTTACTCTTAAGTTGCCGATAACATAGGCTGTAATACTGTGTCAGAATCGCCTAGGATTGGATTATTTGTAGAATGCATATCTCTCTTGCTATTAGCATGTTTTAATGGATAACGTATGAGAAAAGCTGATGCTGGAGAATTCTGTATCTTCTGCTAGTGACTTTCTATAATAGCAAAAAAGAAAAATGTTTTCCTGGGAAGTAAATAATTGCACCACTTAGGCAAGATCCAGAATATTGAGTACCAGAAGACAAATCCAACCTCTGTTGCATCTGTGTTAATTCAAGCAAAGCGGATGTCTTGCTTAACAGTGTGTTGAATCTTACTAGATAGGAACTATAATTCATTTTTTGTGATTTTGAACTGCTGTGGTTCTAGTGTTGATCCTTTTGATCTTCTAAAAAGGGTAAATAGCACCTTTTATTTATTTATTTATTTTTAACTTGTGGCGCAGTAATATCCTTATTTTACAGGTTTTTGTTCTAAGGCACACTGCAGAAATTCATTTAATAACATGGGGGAACTGAAGGAGATGTGTAATCATTTCTTGATGTGCTGGGTCACTAAACTCGCTGTGTCAGTTTTGCATGTCAGCAGGTTATGTCAACCTCCAGTGGGAGGGAGCGTTTGTGAATCTGCTGTTACAAAGAAAATGGTAGTAACTGAACAAGAGAGAGAACACAGCATAGTAATTCATCAGATTCCTATATTAACTAATCTTAAGCTGAATCTGAAGCTGAAAAATGGCTAAATTACTCATTTACCTTAATGCAAGATGTAGGCCCTGACCCGCTAACATTTCTGAGACTCAGCAGATGGAATTATACATGTAGAAAATGAAAGCACTAGTGTTCTCTAAAGGATTGGGTTAGGAAGTAAGATTGATTTCCTTTCTAGTGCCAAGAGCACTAAAAACGTGAACCTGTGCTTGTAATACTAACTCATAATTTTTCTTTATTTGGGTCAGTTTACTGCAATAACATCATTATAAATGTGTTATCATAAAATTGTACAGTTCAGAAGGGAGCTGTGGAAACATGTATTCTTCTTGTCCAAAGCAGGGTGAATTAGAGCTGGCTTCTCAGGGCCACGTCCTGAAGGTTTTGAAGCCAGATTTTCCCCACCTCAGGAGTTGTGAGAGCAATGTAGCTGCCTCTCACCTTTCTTTTCTCCATACTGGACTACCCAAGTGTCCTCATGTCCTCACAGGACATGTCTTCCAGCCATTTTTCAGAGTTTTTACCATCCCCTGAAATGCACACGTTATTCAAGGTGTGGCCACATCAGTGCTAAGTATAGCATGAGAATCCCTTCTGCTAACTGGCTGGCTGTGCTGCGTTTGCGCCCCAAAACCCCATTTGCTGTCCTGACTGCTGGAGCTGATGCTGAGCTGCTGCTGTCACCAGGAACCCCAGGTCCCTAGCTGCTGAGCTGTTCTCCAGCCACTCGTCTCACAGTCTGTCCCTGTGTCTGGTGTTGCACTATTGCAGGTACAGTACCCAACATTTTCCATTGCTGAAGGTAGGATTAGTGGTCTGTGTGAATTGCCCTGAAATAACTGCAGCTTTTTTGTGAAAAGAAAATGCACAAAATAATTTTAGAAGGACTCTGTGAAGCAATGGAAGTATCTCCTGTTGATAACCTTTTGTTTTCTGGTTCTGCAAAGATTTTTGTTGATGCCTGTGTTGCTGAGACTGAGGAGTGAAGATGTAATTGGTTAACTTCTACTGCCTTGTCAGATGTCATTTTGTCTAGTCTGGTTACAAGAACTCAGCCAGAGGGTCTTACTAAATATACCATCTGGTGGCTGTAATAGAGGGAAAGGACCCTTTGTATAATTATTTCTAGGTCTCTGTATTATGGTTTGCTTGACAGAAGAAATGCTAAAAAATGTCCATAATATCCTGCAAGGCTGGCGTACCCTCAGGCATAATGAACAAGAACTACTTTTCCTGCAAGGAAAACGTATTTAGCTGAGGGGTATGTCTAAAACATTAGCAAAGATTGACTTCTAAGACAAGATGATTCAGGAAGGAAATCACACTATCTCTACATGACATTATAACATGAAATTGTGTCAATATCTCTATCTAAATAACTTCATGCATAGCTTAGCCAGCAGTTTGAAAACACTGCAAGTAGAGGGAGGCAGTTTTGAAATGTGCTTTTATAGGACAAATTTTAATAGTATCTTTAGCATTCATCAGATTTCTTTTGTACTGAAGTGTTACCTCTGCATTTACTTAATAAGTTAAAGTTAAATAGTGCTTTGTAAAACTTTGTGAATGCATTGTGGGGTAGGAGACATCCCTGACTTAATTCTTGAGGAGTTCATTTTCCTTTATTCACTTTCATTTCAAGGGAAAATTTTGTTCCCTTTGTTTGGAATTGTACTTGAAAATACAATTTCTTAAGAGGATATATATTTACTCTATGTCATGCTGTACTTAAAGTTAGTGAAATTTTAAAAACAGAATTAAAACAGTTGAAAATACTCGGTTAGCTAATTTATTTTTAGTGTGTCTCTTTAAAAAGTGCCACTTTTGTTTTACAAGTTGTAGTTGAGTTAGAGATGCATATGGCAGAGGTGCTTTATATGCATTGATAATTATAGTATATTTAAGACAAATAATATGGGAAAAGCTGTTACTGCTTCCTGAATGCATACAACCAAATCTGTTGCGTGCTTTCAGTGTAATTTGCTTTGAAGTAGGAGCTGGGGACTATAGGCATGGAACCAAAAGTTCAGATTCTATGCATAAGGGAATAAGGCTTTTCTGGATTTAGAATTAATTAGGGAGAATGTTAGAGGAGCATTGCATCAAATTGAGTCCATAAAAAGCAAATTGTAGTATGTGGTTTATGAGTTGTTGTAACTTCACAAACTTCACTAAAGCACAACTCGTCATTGCTTGTTACTGTATATGTTCAGCTGAGATGTAGGAAAAAGATTTGGAGGCAGTCACCTCCTGGGTCTATTATACTTTGAATTTTGGGTTTCAGTTTGAAAGAATGGTATTTGTGAATCTGTGTAAACTACTGGCAATAGTGCTTTATTCCTTGCTTTTATTTTGATATTTTATTTGAAGGTGTGCTTCTTAAAGCATGTCTCCTTTGGTTTGGGAACGATTAGTTTCATGGAGAAACAAGAAGTAAACAAATCCCCACCTGGACTAGGCTTGTACGAGTTTATAAAACAGTTCTGAAAAGAAAAGGAAAGGAAAGGGAAGGGAAGGAAAGGAAAGGAAAGGAAAGAAGAAAGCCACCACTGTTACTCTTTATGTATATGTAGATCTGTTAATGTGGCTGAAATTCCTGTGCATTGCATTGCTTGGGGATGTAGCATAGCTTAAATATCTACTAGGGTAACTAAAGATGTAGCTAAAAATGTACTGTTACTGAGATTGTATGTATGTCTTTAAGGAAAATTGACAACAAATAAAAGCATGTGTGTAAATTAAATACCTTGATGCAATAACAGTGTTAAAAACTATAATCCAGTGACTTAAACTGAAGTTATTGCAGTACCAATGTCTATATTTTATGCATTTGGAATTTTATTTTCATTTAGATTGCCAGGTGAGTGATCTATTTTTCTATTAGTACTAAGATGGAGAGTTGTATGGGCTGGACACAGCATTAAGAAGACTCTCCTGGTAATTCTCTGATATTATATTTGGTTAGATATTTTCAGTTGGATCTTTTAAACTAACTGTTGAAATATATTTATTTCGTAGGCTTCAGATATGAATCATAATAAAATAGGAAAGCCCTGTTTCTGTTTTCAAGAGACAATGGCAAAAAATAAGGAACAAAATGACAGCAACCAGCTTTGGGCAAAAATGCACAATAGGAACTATTTTCTTTTTTTTTGCAATATTTCATATCTACTGTGCTCTGAAGCAACCACTGTTTATATACTATGCACAATGTTTGAGTGAACACATATGCTCCAGTTTGGAACTGTCTTTCTCAGAATTTTTGAGTGGTAGCCTTAAAAACCTTGTAGGTTTATTGTGTACATGAAGAGATAACTATGTGTGTATTTAAAGGGTAAATTAGAAACAAACGTATAAATCAGGGAGTCTGTATTGTTTAGATCAGCTGACACAGCATAATTTAGACCAAGCACACTCCAAAATAGTTCCTTGGGGAAGTCTGAGCAATCTAGGAACCTGTGTACCTGCAGTGTTTTCAGTACTAGTGCAAATGTTATTTATAAAATGTATTGCAATAATGCCATTTAAAATACATGTGCGTGGGACATGATAGGTACTTAATATTACAGAATCATTTTCCACAGAGTTGAGCAGCTAAAGATCTACAGTTTGCATCTGCTTTGAAAATAAGTTCTGCACTGAGTTTAGAAGGCATTGCTACTGCCAGTAGTCCATTTAAGTTAACATTAAGTTTAGGACACCATGAAACAAAATCACTACCATGTGAGTTGTGGTAGAGATAAATGCTCTTTCCAATGATGGCCATGGTTCAGAATTGTACAGTTTGTTGTGTTTGTGCATGCAGAATCTAAGGGAAATGTCTTTTTTTTAGAATCATTTAGAATTCTGTTTAACTCTTTGGAAGTTTTACTGAAACAAGGCATAAAAAAGCAAAAGTGAACAGGGAACGATGCAATAAGGAAGTGCCATAGAGAATAACTTGAGTTTTTGAGTCAGTGCTGAGCAGTAGTAAGAGTGGGTTCTTACATTATATATTATATATTATACTAGAGATTGCTCACTCTAGTATAAAGTAGAATAGTAAATGAATAGATCACTGTCTTCACCTTTTCTTTTGGTTGTTCTGTACCTTTGGAGGAAGGAATACATAATCTTTTATATAAACCATTTTAGTTTGTTTGGGTTTGTCATTTTACTTCACAGGCTTGTGTAGTAAAATGTTCACAGTTACCAACCTGATTTGGCCCTCTGATTTCTACATCACCATATATCCACTTTCCTATTGTGTTCAAGAGTGAAGTTGCCTGATTATTCCATCTGATTTTCACTTAGAAGCTTTCTCACTTCTAATACATGCCACATCTAACAAATAGCAATATGGCAAAAACCTGAATCTGTTACCATTTGATTGGAGATTTTTCAAGGTCAGGACCCAGTTTCACAAGCAGTTCTATTTTTCAATACAGCTGACATCAGACGCAAGCTGAAGACAAACTTGTCTAATAAAGCTTTCAGATTCAATTTTCTCTCCGCATATAGCTTCAGGAATCTCTGGAGGTCATTCACAGCATGTACTGCAGCACCAACAGGGAAAAGTAATGAAAAGAGTCTGGATAAAAAGCTGACACTATGCCTCCAGAGCTGCGTGAATAATAACATAATAAGCAAGTTTATAAACGCAAATCTCTATGATTCTCAGAATTTCAGTCTTGATCTTTATGGCATATATTGATTTGAGGATTTGTTCCTGGATTATCTGACAGATAGAAAAATACATGCCAAATATTACTTGAGCCACAAAAACCTGATTTAAATCAAAGGAAATAAGGTTCCCACATCCTATTTCAGGGGTCTCACTATAGGTTAGCCTTTGAAAGTGTCTATGATAAACATCTGTAACAGTGCAGTCTACAAAGGGAATATGGACCTTTATTTTGATTTTTCAGGGCTCAGTTGATTAAATAAAACTCTCTGGGTTACTACCCAGAGTTTTTATTATACATATACCTATGATGAAATGTAAATAGGAAAGTGAAAACAGGATTTGGCTGCTTCACTGTTACTAAAGGCAATATGGAATCCAGGTCTTTTTATTTTGTACTTCAAGTTGTTGAAAGAACAGCCGTCAAGATTTATGACATAACTAAGAGTAATGCTATCATCAGTCTTTCAAAGGATCACATTCAGCTACTTCCTTTTTGAAATGTGGTCTGATGTTTTCTCTTGAGGAGTGGGTTTTACAGCTTATTTTCTTTCATTTAATTTCTTGATCAAAAGTTGGTAGCAGCAGGATTATGGGAATCATTTTGATTAAACTCATTGAAATGTAAATGATACCATCTTGCTGAATTCATCATTGTATTGTTGACAGCCTGTACCAAGTGAGAGCACAGAACTAAGTTACAGACACAGTTGTTTTCTGTTTGTTTGTTGTTGTTTACGTGACTTATATATAACATGGTTCATTTCTTTGGAACAGTGTGTTCAGCACACTCTGCAGAATCCAGACCAAGCCATTTTTTAGAAACACGGTGACAGTAGGATTCCATTTTTAATAAATGCAGGTAGAATAAGAATTTGAACTGCTTCATACAGGAAGATACGGAAAAAGAGTTTCTTGGTAGAGTTCTAATGAAACCTATGTGATTAAATGCTAGTGTGTGCTAATAATAGCATGGACTTGCAAATAGCAGTAATATTTCTTTTCTGTTTAGTTTATATAGTAGTTAGGTCTATTGACAATTTTGTTTTGTGAAGAATCTCTTTGATTTGCTAAAATAATAGAAAGTGATAGGTCATTTTTTTGACCTCTGTGCAGTCATTTGTTGACTTGTGTTTTTGTAAAGAGCAAAGCAAGCTGACTTTTCCTTTTGAAAGGTGTAATGTTTATTGCCACCCTGATCATATCCTATGGCTAAATGCAATGACTTTTTGACATTCTCATGTTTCTGTAGTGGCTGGTACTGTCTCAGACTTTGGTGTGCTCTATAGAGAACCACTCAAACAAGGAGTATGTAAAAGTGCCATCTAAGATCAGACTTCAAGGAATAAGAAGCAAAGCTCTTAATTGCTTTTAACATTTTTTCTACTCAAGGGGTATGAGTCAATGAAAGAAGTGAGACTTGTTCCTTAAACTGTGGAAAGTTAAAATGAGGAAAAGATGGCTAATGGCAATCTTTTGTGCTACGTTTGCTTGAAAATTCTTTACTTTTGTTGATATGATACTTGTTGATGAAACATCAGTCTGCTTTCTTCACTTGTGTCCGTGTAGAGAATCATTAAACAGTGATGGAGATAAGCAGGTAGGCATTTGTAGTACTGATATTTACTTCAACAATACATTAATCAGAGGACACTTATGTTCCCAAAGACATTTTTTTTCCTAAGGTCAAACTAAAATAGCTGGAAGAGCAATAATCTAGTTTGACCTGAGAAGTATTGTGTTTTCACAAAATAGATTTGTAAGTGTTTCACAAAATTATACTGGGTAAGACATTTTAACATTTCTGACGAAGAAGAAATAAAATAGGGTGCTAGCAGTGATTTATGGAATATCTTTGTCAAAAAGCAGTAGTGAAGACATTGTGTTCTTTAGCTTTCGGTAACTGTAGGATTTTTCTCTCTGAGAATAGGAGTACATTAGGAAATTTTTGCATTAATCCTGTAACAGTGTCTTCTTAACTAATATTTAAACTATTCTTTTCAAACCTTCAGACCAGTTTTGATCACTTTCTTAACCGCATGTGAACTAAAATTCCATCAGATCTTTGGCATTCCTAAGAGATATCTCTGTGTCTAATGCACTTTTTTCTTTCCTTTTGGTTAGGTTAGCAATTTATACCTGCTAAGTCAATTTGTAGATCTTCTGAAATTAGAAGAGGGGATGTTCATGGCGCTGCTTTCCTACAAGGAACTATGTTCTTCCTTGTATCAAAGAACTAGCTGCTTAAGTTCGGTTACATGATAATAGTTGTATATTAGAAATGCAAACTGTTGTCATACAGATTGACATCCAATTGAAAGCTGCATACTAAATCAAGGAATTTTTTTACTTTTACCAACAAAAGAAACACAGAGAGTTGCATGCATCATTTGTGACAGATTAGTCATAATATTTTTTATAATGCACATATGTGACAGTACTTGATGGACTCCTGTAGTACAAAGCATTTATTTTCATGAAAACCTCCTACAAAATTTGCAAAAACTCCTTATTAAGAAAACTTCTATCCTTTGGAGGAAAAAAAGTTTCTGCAGGGGTACAACTAATGCTGCGTTTAAAAAAAAAAAAAA
>VXAB01011181.1:542314-591853 GCA_013399175.1 Odontophorus gujanensis
AAAAGACTTCGGACTTCATAGTAAAGATGATGTGTGTTACCAGGTACTGGGAAGCTGAACTGGAAATGAAAGAATCAATTACTGAAAACATACAGGGGATAAAAAAAAAAAAAGCTAAAAATGAAATCATATCTCCCTATTAAAATAGGAATTTAAATAATGGCAGAATTAAGCAGTAATGTTAATAAAATAAAAATAAAATTGCCAGTTGACAATGTCTTCACATTACTGAAGGGACTCCTTTTGTTGATTCTGTCTACTACTTCAGAAGACCTAAAACTAGGCTGTAACATTGTATTCAATACTTTCTTTGTTTCAAAATTTTAAAGAGCCAGCAGGATAAATTTAATCTTACAAACTCAAACATGGAAATAGTCCTTACAGGGCAAATAGCAGTACCATTGAATGTACTTTTGCATGAAGACATTAATACTATATTTTTAGTACCACAAACCTCTGTGGAACCTGAGGTACTATTGCGGTACAACAAGTTCGGTGTTTCTGTTGCCCACAAGATTGACTCTTTTGTATAAGGATTTCCTGAGGTTTCCTTTTGAAAATCTCACAAAAAAGATTACATAGACATTTCATGTTTGCTTAAGAAGGAGGAACATGTGTCATCCTAAAACATGAAGATTAATATGCATTAAATGCTCTTAACTGTTTTTTGTTGTTGTTGTTTGTTCTCAGATGTAAAACTCTTTATACAAGATTAGTGTATTTTTTAACAGGGCACCATGAATGAATGTATGTAGGGAAGTAGTCAAAAACTTGTATTTAGCTTCTGAAGAAGGTAAAAACATTTATCCAAAAATTCTGTATGATAATCCACTTAGTGTTTCAACAAGTAAAAACAAGGGCTGCTTCCTGTTTTGGTATGTTACCCATGATGTTAGAAGCAGATGGTGGTGGTGTGGTAGTAAAGGTTGAACCTTTCCGCCAGTATCCTGTAACTGTGGGACAGATGGCAGCAGAAGGGCAATCTGACACAGTGGTGTCTGACGTGGAAGTGCGAGTGAAGCAAAGATGTGTCACTGAATTCCTCAATGCAGAAAAAATGGCACTCAGTGACATTCGTTGATGCTTGCTGAGCATTTGTGGAGACCAAGCAGTGGAAGGTGCGCTTCAGCAGTGGCAACTGCAACAGTAGATTGCCTCTGCTGGTACAGATTTTTACGAACACAGTACGCAGGCTCTTGTTTATTGCTGGTGAAAAGACATAGTTCATGGTGGTGACTTTGTAAATAGTATTTCGTAGCTGAAAACTGGCTTTATCAAGTAATGTTATTGTGCTCTTTGTATTGACTGTAGTTTTATGGAAGTAAGAAGAAGGCATTACTTTCTGAGCAACCTATGTGTATGAATAATCATAAATGCCTTCGTTCTGTTCAAAATGGTACATAAAATTTGAGGTTCAATAGCCTCTCTGGCCAAGCATGAAATCCTCACAAGGAAGAAGTCACCAAAAAAGAAACTAAAAGTATCAGAAGAGGATTTTAGTTATATAAGTAATAAGATGTAATAATTTTTAGATATTAATTTTTCATTTTAATTGAATGTCTGAATTTCCTGTTTCAGTAAATTTTTCTTCTTTGCCTTGGAGAACTTGTTGCATGAGCTTAAGGGAAAGAATTAAATCAATAATGATAATAGAGAATTGAAGACACAAGCAAGCCAGAAAGCAATTGTTCCATTCATCTCTGAGTTTCCTGGTACTTCGTATCACAGTTAGGGTATAAGAGAATATTCTATTGGGGGAAAAAAGCATGAACTTTTCCTCTTATTATTTTTACTTTTGTTATTTGTTATAGTAAGTGGTTATTCTTAACATACTTCTAATTTATACTGTTTCAGGATTGCAACATTTGAGTCAACTTCTGTATTTGTAATGAAAATGTTGACAGTATCAAGAACTGATTGTAGTGAAAATATTGGTTCTAATACAGATATTTCTTCAGGTTAATCTTTAAGCTATTAAACAAAAAGAAGAATGAAACATGGTTATGTCTGATACACAGTTTGCATAGGAAAAAAAAATGTTTATGGGAGAATTATATTTTTGACCCATGAATTCAACATACTGTCATCTTTTTTCATCTGGGATTCTTTGTTTGTTTGTTTTGTTGATGTTGTTTTATCTCAGTGTTTTAATGAACATCCAGTGGTGGAATGTTATAATTTAAGAATATAGTTTTCACCTAGTTTTTAAGACTATGTGTTAATAGTTAAATTAGCCTTGGTAATGTAATCAGTGACAGATTTTAAATTGAATTTAGAACCATCACTTAGCTACTGTGTGGAAGGTTGTAGTGATATCGTTGTTTGGTTTTTTTTTAGTTTCAGTACCTGCTTTAATTATTACACTTATTCATACCCTAGTCTTTCTCTTCTCAGTTTTTAGTGGACTCATCAATCATGTTGAATTTTGCCTGAGGAAAGTTTCACAGGAAATACCACAAAAACATCTGTTACTAAAAAATACTGAAAAGAGACTATCAGCTTATCTTTAAGAAGGGTTTGGATGGAACAATAGATCCAGGCAGATCAGAGTCATTAATGATACCTCCATTTACAAGTACGTATTACAGTCTTAATAGGATTTATGCTGCCTGCCTCTACTTGAGCCACAGTGGGTGGAGTAGTGCAGACCTAAAGCTTTTGCAATAACACATAGAGCAGTCTTTTGGATGTTTCCAAACACTGCCTCAATTATTTCCAGGTGTTGTCTTCAGTCTTAGCTGCTCCATTCCCAAAGTATTCTCTGCTATTTCTAATTTGACTCAGAGACCTTCTGAACCTGGACATATAGCTTTACAGAATGGTTTGGGTTGGAAGTTGCCTCTAACTTTAGAGATCTGTCATGGTTTTATGATTTTTGGTATTGGTATTCCNGATCACTTGGTTAGATTTCTTACTCAGGTAGGGATGCTCAGTGCAGGTCCATTTCCTGGTTACTCTTGATGATCTCCTAAGAGGAAGAATTCACTGCCTCTGGGCAGCCTTTGCACGTGCTCAGTTACCCATACGATGAAATTGTGTTTTCTGATATTCAAGTAGAACCTCCTTTCATTTTACACTCCATTTTACTTCTTGCCCTGTCAGTGGAAATCACTGGAAAGAACCTGGCTTTCTTTTCTTTACATCCTTCTTCCAAAAATTTACATACATTTGTAAGATTCCCTGAGCTTTCTCTCCTAGCGTTTAAGCAGTCCCAGCTATCTTGACCTTTCCTTGCGCATTTTTTTTCTCTCATACTTAACTTCCTACTAAAAAAAAATAAAGCTTTGGTGCTGTTTATTATTTTCTTAGTAATAACATATAAACTGTACATTTTGTGATTAGCTTTATTTTTTTTTTAGCATAGGAATGCATGACCATTTGTAAATATTTTTCTTTCTTCATTAATGGGTTTTAACCTTGGCTTTCCATTTCCATTTGAATGTATTAAGAACTATGGAAGAGTAATTTTTGGTCTCTCTCCAATGCATAGGCTGTTATAGATTTAAGCTTTAACTAACCATTTAAACCATCAACTTCTTTTTTCACACATAATAATCTAAATTATTTGTAGTGATAATGACTTTTTAGGGCCCATCAAGAGCTTTTTGAATGTATTTTAAATTGATGTCAATAGCAGAAAGTAAATATATATTTTTAATGTATTATAAATTGATGTCATTAGCAGGTAATGTGAATGTTACCTGAGTTTTCATAAAAACAAATATTGAGTGCTGTGTGTCAAGGCTCTTAAATTAAAACTATTATTAGTGAAATATCCTTATAGTTACTAAATCATTTTTTCCTAGTAATTTTTTGGGGGAAAATATTCAAGGCTAAGACAATCAGACATTTTTTTCATTATTCAAACTGAAAAAGGAACACTTCAAAATATGTATCATTATTATTATTAATTATCTATAGAGGCCAATTAAAATGTTAAGAAAATGTTAGCATAGAGATATAATGCTGTAAGGATATGTATTTTCCACATTTATGACAGTGGGTGGAATTTTGTTGTCAGTGATTTTTTGATCAATGTACAGAATTTTACTCTGTGTTTAGGCCACCAGAAAAAAAACCTGTCTTTTCTCTACACTGTTTTTTAAAGCATTGATATTATCTATTTTCAGAAATATGAACTGTCTTGCCCACTGTCTTTCTATTACTTTTCTTTCGGAACTCCTTTGTGACCTGGAATACATGGCAGGTAGCAGTAGCTGCCTCTGCATTGGCAGAGAGCACCTTGTGTGGAAGGGTTGTATCATAAAAGAGAACCCAGTGTACTCATAACTTTGCCTTCTTAACTCTGAAAAACAAAGATGAGAATATTCGCTTACCACTAGACCAAGTGTAAGGAGTAAATCAGCCTCAGAGCCACCTTCCCAGGTTTCTCTAAGGGGAGTCTGCCTGGAATTTTAAGAATATGAGTTTGGGTTCTTAAGGCGGGCAGAAAATTGACTGTAATGACACAACATAAGAAAAAAGAAATATATTAAAGGAGTCATTTTTATCAGGAGATATGTTCTAACTGGTGTTATTGTGGAATCAAGCTTTTCCTAATCATGTTCACATGAGAAGTGCTGGTAAGATGGCACTGAGCCTTTCTGTGGAAAATACAAAACCTTTGCTGTCTTTTGTGTTTCTTCTAAATCAGTTTGGCGCACTGCTAGAGAAGGTGATACTGCTTGTGTTAAAATAACTAATTAACTGATACGCTTCCTGTGAGTATGTTAAATGTATTATTTTCCTGTTTTCCTGGGAGTCAAATCCATCTGAGTTTACTAGGTCTGTGTTACTGTCTAAAAGATTTAGGTATGGCCTCTGCCTCACTTGATATTCCTATCTGTGGAAATAAATCCTGACAGTAGAGATGAAAATTGCTTGAAAATCTACATCCAGTTGCTGTGTTATTTCTTTTCTGTCAGAAAGGTTTGACCTGGTCACTCTGAAAATAATGCCTGTTTATTTCCACAGAAAATACAACAGATACAAAGACAGCAATAACAGTATTTAATAAATTCTCAGCTACAGAACTCTCTTTTTCAACATAGTCACTACCAGTAACTATGTGTTTCAGCCAGCAATGAACAGGAGCTTTCATGTCATGTAAAAATCTGCATGACAATTTGTAACATGGCCTGTCTTTTGTGTTGCAGTCACCACTGCTGAAATGCAACACCTGCCACCTCACTGCTCTCACGTCCACTAGTTGGTCTCTATGAATGTTCAGCATGCATCAATAAATGTCGTTATGTGACAGTTTTTCCTCACAGAGTGGTTCAGTGGTGCCCTTTTGCTTCATCTACACTTCCATGTCAGACCCATTGCGTCAGAGTGCCCCTCTGCTGCCATCTGTCACATAGGAACAACATGTAACAAAATACTAGTGGGAAGGTTCAACCTCTACTACCATATTGCCTATATCTGCCTCTGATACTGTGGGCCAGCATAGTAAAATGGAATGCATTATAGCCCTCATAATTATCTTACATAATTAAAACTACAACATTACTTTCAACACTCAGAAGAATGGTCAGAAATACTGTGAACGGATTCAGCTCCACTTAAATACTTTACCTTGTGAAGGGGTGTTGGAAATAGTTTGACATTTTTGGGAGCATTGTCCTTCATACTGTGTCCATTCTGTTCCTGTTCATTAGCTAAACAGATTTTGATTTGTTCAAAGCTGTCAGTCTGATGCTCTTTTGAAGCACATCACAGAAATAAGCAGAACAAATTAGAAAAACTGCTTTCCCACAGCTGATTTAATTCTGCTTTTATTTCTGCATTTAATGTTTCAATTTCATGCCACATTTTTATTACTTCTGCTCTTGATGTTTAGCATTGCTGATTATTTAAAAGAAGCATAAAATGCCAATATTCCCTGGACTTTTATCTAGTGTATTTCAAGATTCAAGATCAAGTTGAAAATCACACCTACTTAGTGCACCTAGAGTACTGCAATACCTGGAGCATTGCTGGATTGATTTTGAGCTTCATGTTGGGTAGTTTAGTTGTGTGTTTTATTTTTCTCCTATAACAACTCTACATAGTTTCCATCTTTATTACAGTAGTAGAAAGTGGTAACAAGGAGTTACAGGTAAAGCTACAGATCAGTGTGATTTAATGTCCTTATTTCTAATTGTTTTGTGGTTTACTGTATCACAGGAATGAATGGATCCAACAGTTAAATAAATTCAAAGATTCAGTCCTTGATCATATTTCTGATACAGTAGGATATAATTTGTTAACTGGATATTTGGAAGTAATGATTTGATTCTGTTTTAACGCCCTCGAGCCACAGAAATCATCAGTTCAGTTATGGATAAGTTACTTCAGAACACGATCTGTTGCTATATATTGTGTGATTAGTGTTGATTTACCTTTCTCTATTGGTTTCAATCAATTATTTATAGTTCAGTGAATTATGTCGTATCTATGCAAGCATGGAGGAAAGAGAAAGAACACGTACTATTTCTAGTGGTATTTTTTGTTCTCAGAGAAGGTATTGGCAGAAAAGAAACATACTGTGCAATTACATTCTTAAGGTAATTGCTCTAAGTAATTTGATAATTCAAATGTTTTACCCGCTAAATCAAAATGGAGTAGGTTATTACCTTACTCAGTAGTGATAGATAATGCATCTTGAAACTTTAAAGTAAGACATTATAGTGGTCTGTGCCCTTCTGCTAGTACCTTACGGTCCTTAACTATATAGTATTTCAAGTTTCTTGATGCAAAATTAGTACCTCAAATGAATAAGAGAAAATGAACCCAGAGCAGTGAAAACATATACTAGAAGATCAGGAATAGTCTCATCTTGAAATAGCTACCATTCAAAGAAAGAAAAGGTATATGTTTATCTGATAGCTTATGTCTACTTACAGAGGGTCTGTAGAGTTCTTTAGAAAGTTTTTTTGATTGTCCTGAATTAGGAAATAGGAATTTCTTCTGAGATGAGACTATATCTATGTAACCTATGTAAATGCCAAACAAAGAAACTGTTCACTTTTCTGAGAGGTTCTTTTCTAAGAACCTCTGACAGTTGAAATGTAAGGCCTTTATGTGAATGTGTGGCCAGATGAATGTGGACCTAAGCATCCATCCCTTGGTAGAGAATGGAAATTAACAACTTAGTCATGCTTTTAACACTTAGCTGCTTCAGTAAAGTTCTGGAATTAAATACTCTACTGTGTTTTCTGGTAATTGCACATCTTGACCACGATGTGGAACACCTTGGTACAAACAAGACTTTCTGAATCAGCATGTCATACAGTATTGTGGAGTTCATGTGGGGAGAGGGTGAAATTGGATGGCATTTTGGAATTGTTGCAGGATGTCATTACTGATGTGTGGAGTTGAAATCCCATCCAGGAATGAAAGAGTATAGAAAATCCTGTTAATTTATGTCTTGAGTATGTAATAGTGTCAAAACATGGTTAGTATCCGGCCCAGAGAGGGGAAGGCAGAAAGACATTCCAAATGTTCTTCTGAGACAGACTTGTTCAAAGCTTTCTCTGCCATTTTTATCATGCACCAAACAAAGATGATACATTTAATAGCCTTCTGATTGTGAACATTAAAAGAGTACAACCAAAGCAGTGTTGGTAAACTGCATGCACTATATTGGCAGAAGGATATGTAATTGTGAGGATATTAACTTTTATTTTCTGGCCCTTTTTGAACTCATCTTATTTCTGAGTAGAGCAACTAAAACAGACAGAGAACTTTTTTATATGTGATACTGTCAGGAGTCGTTTCAGTCTATTGAAGTTTGCAGGCCCTAAGTGCCAGTTCAGTCAAATAATAACTAATTTTAACACCTTTTTAATGTTGATATTCTTTTCTAGCTTCAGTGTACATTAGCAAGTGAACATAATAGCAAGTGAGTCTACCAGTTAAATAGTTATTTGTCTGAATGTGAAAAGTAACTCTATTTTAAGTTCCTCTTGCCTTAGAAGAACAGTATGTAGCTTTCTTTTTCCCTCATCAAGTCTTAACACAGAGTTCCTGCCCTCCTCACTTTTTCTGCTTAATGTGGGTTTGTTTTAAATGTTACCTTTGATGGCTTAAAGTTGCAACTACATGGGCCCATCCAATTTTTTAATCATTTGTGATATGCCACTGTAGGAAGAAGCTGTGATCTTTCTTCTCTTTTTCTACTCCCCTGCAGCAGTAGTTGTCAAACTCAGTCCTCCTTCATCTGCTGGCAGCCAAAGGAAAGCTATGATATATTGCTGTTACAGGGAGAAGGATGGGAAGGATCATGTCTGTTGCCAAACTGCCAACCACCATTCCCTGTTGAAACACCTCCTCACTGATCTGCTCCAAAACAGGGAAAAAGGACTGAATGGAAGGGTCTCAAATCTGAAGATACAGACTTTGAACCATGAGTTAGAACTTCTGTTTTAGGTAATGAGCTGAATTTTCAGCTCAAAGCCATAGCCTCAGCCAGTCGTGTCCATTAATGAACAACAGGCTCAGAACATTTCTTTCTGTGCATGGACTCCCTATTATCTGGTGTTAACAGCTATGGGCAAAGTGACATGTAAGAACTCTAAAGTACTGTTAACAATTTGTCTACACCAGGAATCATTTTGAGGCGTTGACTAATCCCAGTGTGGCTAAGGCTGGAAGAGACCTCTGGAGGTCATCTGGCCCAAACCCTGCTCAAACATCAAGAGGATGCCCAGAGCAGGTTTTGAGCCAGCTGCCCAGGCAGCAACTAAAATCTCCAAGGAGGAGACTGCACAATCTTTCTGGGCAGTCTGTGTCAGTGCTCCATCACCCACACAGGAGAGCTTCCTTCAGCATTTCCTTCCTTCCCTCAAAGGGAGCCTCCCATGTTCCTGTTTATGCCTGCTGCCTTTTGTCCTGGCACTGAGCACCACTGAAAAGAGCCTGGCTCCATCCTCTTTGCACTCTCCATTCAGAGATTATTTATAAAAATTAATGAGCTCACTCTGAGCCCCCTCTTCTCCACTCTGGCCAGTCCTAAATCCCTTGGGTGCTCCTCAGAAGAGAGGTGCTTCATCATCTTGTGAAACCCTTGATTACCTTGGTGTAGTCTATGCTTCTGTTTACATCATTTAGGTAAGAAGGTATTAGTATGGGGCAAAAAATATCTAGAGTAATTGCAGTAGAGATGAAGAAAATAAAAATAAAAATAAAAAAAAGACACTGATGAATACCATTTAATAATTATTTACAAGTGTGTGTGAAAGTCTAAAAAAAAAAAAAAAAAATAAAATTTGAAAGAAAGGATATCCTTTAGGGTTATGGGTTGTTTTTTGTTGTTGTTTTTTTTTTTTTTAGGTATTAAAAACTGCCAGTCTGTAACTGTACAAGATACTCTTTCACTGTAAACAGTGGGATGTTACAAAATAACACTTCACAAGCCTCTGTCTATGCCAAAAATAGAAGTATGTATTTTCTCATCTACTTGTGTGATTTTCCTTCTAAGTGTTCTTTATTTGAACAACCTTTATAGTAATTAGTTTGTTTCATAGTTTTTCACAGGTGTGTGATTATAAAGCATAAATAAGAAATGTACAAGGGTTGCACTTCACAAGTACAGCAATGATATGAGTGGGAAGATAGATTTATTTAATTACAGTATATGTCATTAAAAATCATCACTTGCGGGAGTCACCTTTGGTATCATAATATTGCTGTTTATTCAGGCTGGGTAAATAATGTAGATGTTAGTTGTTCGTAATCATACAGCATTTTTAATGCTGACAGCATCTTACACTGCATTTAGTGACAATCATTTTGGTACTTGTGCACAGCACTTTCTCTTTCTGCCTTACTGAAGAGGATCAATGATTCCCCAGTGAAGTACCTCAAACCTTTTATCATTTAAAAAAGACTTGCTAAATTTCTTGGCAAGAGTGGTTGATGTTATTGATTTACTATTTTAATTTTATGTCCGAACTATTGAACCTTTGCCTGCTGCTTCCATTTTTCGACTTCAGACTTGTTTTGGTGAATGGTGTAAGAGAAAAGAAAAGAAAAGAAAAGAAAAGAAAAGAAAAGAAAAGAAAAGAAAAGAAAAGAAAAGAAAAGAAAAGAAAAGAAAAGAAAAGAAAATAAAAGAAAAGAAAAGAAAAGAAAAGAAAAGAAAAGAAAAGAAAAGAAAAGAAAAGAAAAGAAAAGAAAAGAAAAGAAAACCTTTTTACTCTGCATGGGCATGTCTTTTTTTTATTATTATTTTATTTTTTTCATCCTAGAGATTATCTAACAGGAAATTGGTTCTTTCTTCAGAGACTGGAAAAATACTGATGAATGTATTTGGCCCTGTAGAAATTTATATTTGGTTTTCAATAACCATGTTTTGCAGTTTTGTGCTAAAAAACTCATAACCTCTTTATGCAGACAGTACTCTACACTGCTTTATTTCAACTCTTCACATTTGGTTGTTGTGTTGTTTAGATAGTTGATTCAGACAGAAACTACTTCAAAAAGTGGACGTTTAGACTCTTCACTTCTAGATATTTTAGCACTTCAATCCAAGCACTGTATAATGCACTGATTCTTTAAAACACATTTTTTTTTAAATCAAGCATGGGCACGAAAGATATGTCCATTTTCTTCAAACAGAAGGAAGAAATTTAACTACTTTTCATGTTATAGCACATAATCTTACTATGCTGAGAATTTTCCAAGGCTGAATTTTTGGTGAAAGCATTCATATCAGTCACAGAGCCTATGGGAAATGCTGACTAATAAAAGAAAGTGAGAAGATTGTCACTGAGACAAATTCATAGCTACAGGGTAGCTGGAGACTGTAGAAGAATCGTGTTTCTAGATATGTGGTCATGCTGTGATAAACTAGCTACTACAGCCTACTCAACCACACTACTAGATTTTGGAAGATGAGTCATGTATAGAGACTCTACAATGACCTTGAGTGAGTGTTCTCATTATACTGAGACATATTTTCTTGTGTAACTAAGGCCCAGGGTGAAATCTGAATATACTGAGGGTGCTGAATGTTAAACATACAGTATAGTAGGAATAGCATGAAAAAATGTATTCATATAGTCATTTCATTTTAATTTTCATATTTCCAGTAAACATAACACCAAAACAATGAGCTTATTCCTATATAGTCCTTTCTAATGCATAAATTCTGTTTCCGAGATAAACATGATAGTTCATTTATTCAGTAATTTTTTTCTTTCAGTAACTTCTGGTCAAACTGTTGCTGTGGATACACCAGCCAGGGTAACCAAGGAAACCACCAGCTTCAAACCAGAAATGCCATCTTCTGTGCTTTTGGAGGTTCCAGCCTTGGCTGACTTCAATAAGGCATGGGCAGAACTCACTGACTGGCTTTCTCGACTGGATCGAGAGATAAAAGCTCAGAGAGTGACAGTAGGTGATCTTGATGATATCAACGACATGATCATCAAACAAAAGGTATGAGAAACACTGATTTTTCAAGTCGAAAGCCTCATCATCTTTATTCCATATAAAATCATTTCAGCAGGGAATACAGAAGAGATGATAGGCTACAATACATATGGTGGTTATTTAAGCTACTTTATCTCATAATTATTGGTTTAAATATTAAGGTAATTAATTGAGAAACAAAAAAATGGCTCCTTAATAGTGTCTCTGCTACTAGAGCAAATCTTTTTATTTTTCTGTCACGTGTATGTATGACAGTGGTTGAAATATGAACCTCAAGAGAAAGAGAGAATTGCATAATAAACTCCAGATTGCCAGGTGAAAAGATACCTTGCTTCATACATTTTCTTACATTGTTTATGTAATGACTTTCTGAGAAGCTTCTGTCCTGCTGCTGTTGGATTATGAAAAGCTTCTCAGTCATTCTGAAGAAAAGAACAGCTTGTTAATGCAAGTGTTTTGTCAGCAAAATTGCATCAGTTTTACTTATCTTTGAAAACACACACAAAAAATATGGAAATACATGTGCAAGGACAAAAAAGACTAAACTAACTTTGTCTACTCAGTAGCAGTAGAATTAATTTGTTGTTACACAGTTGAAAGTTAATTACCTGCCTTCCAGATTTAGCATTGCTCAATATAAAAGATTTGGCTTGCCTGCACAAAACTTTTTAATGTTAAATTTCCATTCAATTCAGTTCTAAACTGAAATTAGGACTCTCTGTTATGGAATGCTCTTTTGCTTCCTCCTTCTCCTAAGAGAAAGTCTGATTTATTTTGGGGAAGGTATTGATATTCTTTCTTTTTGTCTAAAAACAGAAGGAGAAACAGTGGACCAATTTTGCCTTGTAACCATACTAAGCAGTTTTGTAGGAAGGTTGTATATTCAAATACACAGATGTCTGGTAGGATTTATTCTGTTTGGTTTCTTGTACTTCTTTTGTTTATATGTGGATTTAAACTACTACTTTTTTGAGACTTTCAGTTTGCTTTACTTTCTACGTTAGTAAAAGGTTTGTTTCTTGTTGTTTAATGACCACAGTGGCTAATAATATTTGCTATGTTTAATTATATAATCTTTTATTAATTGAAACGTCTTTTAAAAGTGATGTGCATATCTTAATAATAACTGGTAGTTGCTGCAACTGCAGTAAGGCTACTAGATTAAAATAGTACCTTTGTCATTTGAATTGGTTAAAGAAGAGTTGTCTGTACATTACCTTTCCATCTTCTTGAGAATTGTTTTTAAAATTTTATGTTCTTTAACGCTTGGTTCAAAATTATCCGGGTTTCTTACTTTTGCCTCATTTTATCTTATTACTGTGTCGGGCAAAACCTTCAGGTACTTCTCTTCCATAGATCTCCTTTACTTAAATGTGTGTTCATGCCACTAACTCCTGAGAGCCACAGTTGTCGTTAACATTGTACATGTTGTAAAACTGACTGGTTTATATCTGAATTTCATCTTAACTCAAGGCTGAAAAGCCTGTTCAGTCAGCCCTATTGTGGTCTTCCTCTCAATTTTTTTCCTGGCTGGGTACTATCTCTTTTTTCAATCCCATACTGTGCTGGTAACTAAACCAGCAGGAAAACTCTTTTTTTGTGTGTTTACCTCTCTAATTGGCTGTGCAACAGAATGTGACATTTAATATAGTTTCTGATGAAATGGAAGGATCAATGTCTAAATATAGACTTCAGTTCTGTTAACAAGCTCCCACTTCTCTAGCATTCATCAAAAGAAGGCACCACTTAATAGATAGAGATGAATATAGTGAAACTTTGATTCTGCTCCTAAATCTGTCTCTGAATTATTTGGTGAGATTAACTGTGAGTTTTAGCCAGGATTTTCAAAACAGACTACGTATTGTAGGTGTTACTCCCCAAAACTCTTGCTTTCTAACGTGCTGAGTATCTACAGTGGTAAGTGAGCTGATGAAGTTGGATGTGTAAAAAGTTCTGACAGAGATTATCTCAATTGGAAATCCAGAAGTAGTGCTTACCTCCCAAAATCTGCACATTGTGTAATGAGTGTAGTCATGCATCCCCTGTGACCATCACTGAAAGTCACACTATTCTATTGTGATCTGCTTTGATAGTTGGTTGCACCTCCACAGGGAATTCTGATAGCTTTAATAGGGATTCCATTTTAGTACATTGACAATTTTTTTTATTTGTTTTGTGCATCAGATTTTTGACTTTAGGTATAAAGTATCATTATAACACTGCTGCCTACCTCCCTTAGAAAAATTAATCATTATAAAGTGATGTGCTTCCTGAAATTGTTTTATAATACATCTCAAGTTGTTCACCTAAAATTCAGAACTGTAGGTATACTACCAAACTCCTACTGTTTTGGGGTTTTGTTTCAATATCATATTTCTTTCAATTCAGAGGGCTGCATTTATTATAAGAAATTGAAATGTCAAAGCAAACGTTTTAAAAGCAAAGAAATCTGATATCCTAGCAACGCATGTAACATGACATTTTCTAAACTGTCCAGGTAAGAGTAAGTGACCTTAGGTTGTCCTTTCTTTCATGGCAGCATGTAATGTTATTGAAGCTAAGTCTCTGAGGGCATTTTGGTTAGGTTCATTTCATTCTGATTGTGTCACAGGACCACAGCCACTAACTCTGACATATTTTTCCTCCGTAAAAGTTTAAGATATCATTAGCCCCCACTTGAACCTCTGCTCAGAAGTGATCACAGTGTATTGGTACTTGTGTGTGAATGGTTAAGATAATAAAGTAGCATGCACAAAGGTTAATTATGGAACAAAACAAAGCAAGGCAAGACAACCATTTTTAAAAGATAATGTTTTAGTGACAGCTTTCCCTTAAAGAAGCAAAGCAACTGAAATTCTGCTTAGCAGTGCACATTCTATATAGGAAAATGAGGAAACTAAATGAGTAGTATAATGACTATTCATTTCAGACATCTCTGGTTAATCTTTGTGTCAAATGAGTGATAGATATTTCTTTCGTGCTGTTGTGTTATGTTTGACTTTCCATCTATGATTGCATATTCTACATTCTGTGTAATTAAAGTAAAAGATACTAAAAAGTTTGCAGTTAAAAAATGTTAGCATCAGTTCCATGTGTTCATTGGGAAAAATTATTGTAATCGTCTGCTTGAATACTGAAGCTTTGCAGAATTTGATCTTCAAAGAAATAGATTTAAGGCAGCCTGATTATTGGTTCATGTATACTTTTTCTTCAGATAGCCTTCATTTCACTGTCCTTACTTCAGAGCAATCATGTTTTAAATTTCATGGTTAACTAAGGGTTCTTCATAAAAGAGAAAATATAGACAGAACAGAATAATAAGCTATGTTTTGCTGTGTTACAGAAAGATGAAATGTTTCCTTACCAGAAAGCCTCTACTCAGAATCTCTGCTTTGGAATCATTATATTTTGAGGAAAGTTTGCAGTGGGAGTAGATAGATTTCTACTGAAAACAGTGAACCATGAATGCTGTGCAAAGCAGGAAGATAGTTAACAATTTCATTAGAAGTAATCAACTGCTATAATATGTTTCAATTTTGAATTCTATCCATGGATTTTGCATGCTGTCCATGCAAACTTTTCAGAGCACACGTTATTGAAAGGATGTATTTTTGCTGTAGTAGCTGAAAATATATTTACTATAAAGTATTGTAATAATGTGACACTGCTAATGAATTTATCTACAGCTTTTGGTTCTGAGAGTCTAGATTGAGTTTACAGTTTTAGGGGTGGCCGAGCAGATTTGCCTGAAGCAATAATCTACGTTAGACTGAGACCAGTGGCCAAACCAGTCACTGAAACATCTAGAAAAGAAGAGGAAAAGGTACTTTTAGATAATGATTTATGTCATCCTAAAGTACACTTCCAAAAAGATACCAGGTAATTAATTTCTACTCAATTAATTTGTCAATATTCTAAAGCAGGTTCGATTGTCTGTCAGTTAAAGAAGTAAACAAAATTGGAACAAGGATTTTATTTTCACTATTAATTACTAAATTGATTTTTTAATAGCTGAAGATCTTGTGCAGATGTTGATAATAAATTGTAGAGGAATAATATTGGTTTATAAGCTGTGTGATTAACAAGCAGAAGTATAGGCTGAAGTGGCAGGTTTGAGGATGTTTTGCCTATCGCTTCCCATTGGCTGCATACTGTCTATCTTCACAAATTTGTAGTTAAACATGCATTACTTTTCTGATGGATCAGAAGAATGATAAATTTTCTGTCCGAAGTATTTTCCAGCTTCTTTTGTTTGTGTGTTTGTGTGTGCAAGTAAAAATACAGATTTCCAAATCTATTTCCTGCTTCTACAAAAATTTGTAGCCCTGTATTACAGGGTGTAAATTGGTGCACTTTAAGTAAACTTGTTTTACGTTTATATCTGTCCATATCATTCATATTAGAAGTGAAAGCAATAGATAAGATGAAGTTCTCAACTTTTTGGCTAGTTCTGTGTAGACGAAAATTTTTCGTACAAGTCACATGTACATGAGAAGATCTGCATACAGATACTATATTATTGAAGAACTTCATAGAAGATTCTACACTTAAAGCTGAATGTTCTCCATCATTGTATTCAGATAAGCTTAAAGTGAGGAATTCACTAGTCCAGAGCCCAAGTTTTTTGTGCTTCACATTCTCTAGGATTTTTCATACACATAACAAACACAAAGCTGGAGCCATTCCCCAGGCAACTGTTGGATCAGGGACAGCTAGATCCCAAAGCTAGAGCTGAAACTGATTCTGCAGCATGCTGATTTTCACTTGTTGTTCTGTACACCTCTTCCACTAGCAGAATCCCAGAGATGTCTTTATGACTTCAATGATATGGAAAACCTGCTTTAATTCTATGAATTTCACATATAATTTTACACTCATGAGACTACTGTCATAATTTTGTGCATATTTTAGAGTGGTGTTCTTCTGTTTGACGTTGGAAGTCTAGTAGAATTCTTATTTTAGATAGTTGTGCTTTTAGGTTCTTTAGGAATTAATTCTGATTTATAAGAAGTACTGGACGCATGATTTCAGTGTTCTAAGTGAATAAAATACTTATTACCGAATAGAGTCCTAAATATACTAAAATGAAGTTTGAATTAAAAATTTTTTGCTGAACATTTTATTTTTTTAATAAGGAGGAAAAATGAAGAAACATCAGCCTTATTTTAAACTTATTCTTAAAGGGTAGAAAATGAAGCAGGATGCTCTAGAGGGCCTGGAAGCGAATCTTTAAAGGGAAATGAGAGGGGAGAAAATAATCTCCTTTTAACCTGAAAATTGAACCTCAAGGGATACAGAAACTGTGTCAGGAGACTTTGTTAATACTTTGTAGAAGATAAAGATAGCTGATATTTTAAAACAGCTTGACCACCTCATTACTGTAAGTTAGAGAGTAAATTTGTTTTCTGTAATGATAAGAAAAGCTGTCTAAACACTGTTTTGGAGAGTGATTAACAACCATTTCCTGATTTCTTTTTAGTGTTAATCACTAGGATGTGCATAAAAATTTTACCTCTAAGGGTCTGAGTATAAACTCATTGATGTAAAAGAGTTACTTTCATCATTTTTCAATTAGTTTTTGGTCAGGCTGGAAATCATCACTCAAATGAAAAACACCATTGTGCTCAAAGGTAAGTTTTCCCTGATTGCTTTTATTGCCTATCGTGAAATAAACTGATGTTGTTGGTGGTTTTTTTTTTGTTTGTTTGTTTGTTTGTTTGTTTTAATTCCTGACAAATAAGCTAGCAGGAAAAGATAAATTATAATGATCAGTGCAGCTGGCATCCTGTTAGTTTCAATGGGTAAGGGACAAGAGTCTAGAAACTCATTCTCAATTGGATTTCTCTATTGAGGATTAAAAGTACATACTTTTTACTAGGGTGCATTTTTCAATAGCAAGTATAAGTCTGACCTATCTTAAAAATATAAATGACCTATTCCATCAAAACTAGACCTTACTTCACGTACTCTTTTATCTAAATCAATCTTTCACTGTGTATGTTTGCAGTGTGGTAGAATGTGCAACTCAGACAAGAAATAATGGACCTTCTAAAGAAGGGAGAAAGTGTAAAAACTGCTGAACTCTTCATGAATTCTGTATCTGTCCCATTGGAAAGAAGGTTGAATTATGTTCTGGGCTGCATGTAATTAGATCCTAGTCAGGACACTGAGGGAAGTGGTTATTCCCCTCTAATCAACATCTGTGAAACTACATTTCAGGTGCTCTGTCTAGTTTTGGGCTTCCTCATGTACAAGAAAGATCCAGAGGAAGTCTTACACTTGGCCACTGAGGTGGTCAAGGGCTGGAGAACTTGATGAGCTAGTGGGCAAGGGCCACTGCTTGCTTGACCAGGTAATGAGAGAGTTCAGTGGGACCTAATTGCTGCTCACAGTAATTTGCAAAGGTGTGCAGCAAAAGATTGAGAGGTGATAGATACATTCAGCAGCAAAGGGAATTTCAATTAGATATTAGGAGAAGATATGTTCACACTGAAGGTACAAAAATACTGCAATAGACTATCCAGTGAGGTTGTGGATTCTCCATCCATGGAGCTATTCAACAGTCAAGTGGACAGGGCCCTGTCTGACCTGAAGTGGTTTTGAATTTGGCCCTATTTCATCTGTGAGTAGGTTGTACAAGACGATCTCTAAAGATCCTTTCCAGTGTAAATTGTTCTGTAATAATATATATAAATGCTATTTATGAAAAGCAAGGTTCTGTGTTGTATATCTCATCAGTGAATTACACTTTAAAGGAAATATGGCTTCATGCACTTTTGCAGCCTTCCCACCTCAACTATAATTTGCTCTAAGACCTCATACAATTTTGACAAATCGTTTAGTTTGAAATACTGCAGTGAGGATCTGTATTTGACAGTTACACTAATGTTAAGGAGTAGTAATTTTCTATTCATGTTAATATACATTATTAGCAGTAGTAACAAGAAAAGCTATGAGTGTTTTTGTTTTTTTTTATTTAGAAATCACAAGAAGGAATGTTTCTAAATAATTATGCAATGTATAAAATTGTAATCTAGTTGCTATCATAAAATGCAAATTAAAACTAGAAGGACTGATTGTATATTTACTCATTTTATCTGTGAGAAGATTGAGCTCTTTTCAGAGAAATAAGTTTTCCTTCATCAGAAAATAAAAATATCAAGTCCCAGCAGAACTTCCTAATGAAGCTGATCTTGAAACACTATTCTTTTATGTAGGGAAAGAAAACGATACCAGAATTTTAACTAAAAAATGTCTACTGTCTCAAAACATACACCGTTGGCTTCTCATTGTGCCAAGAGTGCTCTGCTTCTTCCATAAATGCTGCCTAATAATAATATAGATTCACGGTTTTGCTAGCAGATGGACCTTTTCCTCTTGAGGCAAAGCAACCAGCGATATCATTATTATCCTTCTCTCTGAAGGAATTATTTCTACTAAAATACACTAGCTTTTTAGAGCTGTGGGATATGTCAAATAACTAGTTTCTAGAGCCTTAACTTCTGTTACATTAAACTGAATTCCTGGAATTCCTTCTTCTCTTTTCCCATTATTATACTATAATAATGTTTTGCACTTAAAAAAAGCTTTCACGGGGAGTTTTCTGATGGTTAAATTGTTTCATAACATTCATGTAAAGTAATTAAAACCATTCTGTGTAGAAGTCTGGTGTGCAATGGAATGCCAGCAGGTGGTGACCTCTAACTCACCGAGATTCCTTTCATATTTTTAAATTTTATGTAGAGTTGCTTTTAAGTCAAAGATGAAATCAATAAAAACAGGCATAGTGTCATAAAGCAGGCATATCTGAAAGGGGCATACAGGTCTCAAATACCAGTCTCCATTCCCTAACCACTAGACATAGAGGTAGAAATCATCGTTAGATCTAAAATGGGTGAACAGTAAGTTGCTGTGAGTCTGAGGAGAGATGGAAGTAATGGGAACCTGCATGTATTGGCAAGTTGTTATATTGAGGGACATGTTCGGAATTTGTCTAATCTTCCCATGTTCTTCTCCACCCCTTTGGAACTTGGCTGGTCTGGTTCCATCTGACTGGAGTCCCTGTTGGTCCATTTCTTTTTATCATAGATTCTGCTTTTGTTTCTACTAAGCTGAATTTTGGCATGCCGTAGATGAGGATATAAAGTCTAATTTTGCTTAACACCTCTGACAGCTAATTTCCCTTGTTCCTAGTTATGAACAATATTTTTCTTTCTTTCACTAGTCAGTGGGGGAGAATTGTGTTTGTTTTTTGTTTTGTTTGATATAAAAACACTAGTACTGTAAGAATTAATTCTCAAATGCTCATATATGTGGACAACAAATTTACAACATAAATAGACAAAATATTATTTTTGCTACAATGAAATCCAAGAAAATGACTGAGTACACTTTGAGCTTGAAATATAAAAACAAATTCCATTAAAAGAAATAAGTCTATATGTTTCTCTAAAGAAGGACTTTAAAGCATTTTCCTGAATTGAGCCAGAGAAGTCAGCACTTCAAACAGTTGAGTTCTGAAGGACTTAATTAAAAAACACAACTGTTTCTGTAGTAAATGTGAGGCATTTCACATTACTGAGACTTGTCATCTCTCTGTATCTAGCCAATAGAATAAGCAAGGTAACAGTTCAATTCCCAGAACTGTATTTTGCTGCTTTTGTGGACCATTGCTCTTATAGAGCTAAAAGATCAATTTAGCTTATCACTGTGGCACCTCTAATGTTCATGTGCTTTCTGCTTATATGAAAGATTTTGTGCAGCCAAATGTGAGCTTCATAGAGAGCAGTTTAGTCACCTCACTGAGCTCCCAGCTTTCTTTCCCGTGTTTCTGGACTTGCTGAATCTTCCATTTGAATGGAATTCACACTGAGTTCATATAGTTCAAATGTTCCTCTCCTACCACATTTGCTTAAGAAAATTTTTCCTGATAGCTGCTAATAAGCAAACAAATTCCATTGCCTTTTTTTTTTTTCCTTTTTTTTTTTTTTTTTTTTTTTTTTTTTTGAAGGGTTTATTGTCAAAGCTTCTACCGGAGATGGTCAATGAAAGGTAAGAAGACCATTCAAGGTGACAAAATATGAACTAAGCTCACCCACCAAACAAGAAAAATATTTACTATTTGAACATTCATTTTTGTGTGGTTATGTAACTAGGCAGGATCAAGATATAACTGTGCCAAATGTGGATTTTCTCAATATATACTGCATGACAAACTCTCAGGTGGATGCCTATGCTTGGTCTGACTCATCTCAGTCTTTCTGGTGGGCTATTTCCTACTGGAAAATTGGAAGGACCCAGTACATGCCATCGGCAGCATAGTGACTCTGAGTCAGACTCGTGACATAATCCTGCAAACCAAGCAGGTTGCCAGTAGTGTGTAACAACCACTTCCTACTCTTCAGTAGCGCAAATAAGCCCCTGGATATCCAGACCAAGAGCACAACATTACTCCTTTGGGACAATGAAAAACTTACTGATTTCTCTCTGCCTCATGTACCCGTCTCCTTTGTCACCTCTGAATAACAGCCCCAGGTTGTAGTTTAATTAGATTTTTGAATTAAAGAAAATAAAAAATAAAAATAAAAGAACAAACCCACAGAAAAATCGTGTTCTAATATAACAAATAGCAAAAAAAAAAAAAAATAAAATACACCAACAAAAATGTATTTTCATATTCAAAGTCCCTTTTTGATGTTTTAACTGAACAGTTTGACAGTATTTCTCTGAAATAAAACCAAGATAAGAACTTCTAATTGGAGTAGAATCAGCTTTTAATGTTTTTGGAAAAAAAAAAAAAAAAAGGTTCTAAGTAACACAAATATCCAGTTTTATTTTGTGTTTGTTTCATACTGTTTTGAGAAATGTCTGTTAGGTATTTGCACCAAAGAAGGTAAAAGAAAGATATCATAAAGAGAAGTTGAAATTTAACATTTCTCTGCTTGTGGGGAACAGTTTTTGGCCTATTGTGAGTTGTCAGAGATTTCTAACTGCGTGTGTCGCAGAATCATTTATTCAGAGAGACAGTTTTGAAGGTGGCATGGTGTGGGACTAGAACTCAGCGTAAACGTCCAACCTTTTAACATATGTTTGACCATATGAAGGGGACTGATTTCCTTTGTGGTATCTTATCACTGTGTCTTAAATTCCTACTGTGCATCACGATCAGCACTGATAGCAATTTTAACTGTTCTTATAAATCCTTCTACCTCTTCATCTGTGGCCCATATGGCATAATATTTATGTGATGAAAACTGCTATATTTGACGAATACCTATCATGACATTCAGATGTGGGATTCAGCTCTCAAAATGACTCTATTCTATGAAGGAACAGTAGCGCATCAGAAACCAGAAAAATTATTTGCTTACTTGTCTGTACTGTGTTTTCAATGGGACTTTTCATTTCTTTTCCAAATCTGTCATTAAAGCATGTGATAGAGTATAACAGTATAGGTGCCAGTGAATAAAATTGTTTCTGTGGTTACTAGTTGCTAACTGTGAGAGTTTAAAATCTACTGCTGGGAACTGGCTAACAAAATCAACCATTTCAGACTTTCTTTCCTTGTAAATATTTTTGGATTGATTTTGAGGAAAGCAAATTAGTAAGCTTAGTACTAATTTACTAAAGAGGATGTTTTGTCTACACTGATTTACGTAAGACAGAAGAAGTGCCTTGGATCCAGTGATAGCTGAAGTGAGGATAAGCAGAGTCAACTGACTTTTCTGAGAAATGATTGTAAGGTGTATCATATCACACTGTTCTGATGTTGCAAACTCAAAAATGGCACTTCTGCTTACCTGTAATAGACTGCTTGTTCCAGAACCATGCATGTCTGCTATAATAATCCTTTAGAGGTGCTGTTACTAGGATCAACTTAGAGAAAAAAGCATTTTCAGAAAAAGAATGTGTGGTTTTATACATTTAAATTATAGTAGTGTTAGATACATAGATTGAAACCAAGCAACTTTTTCCATCAAATGGTTTCAATCAAGACTTGGGTCATTGTTCCATCTTGGGGGAAAAAGTAGCTTAAATTGTCCCACAGGTCTTCTGGTTGTGGTTAAGAAAAGACAGAAAAGAGGGGTGAAGTGTTGGTATACAGTAAGACGTAGGAAGAATTAGAATGTTAAATGTTAAATTGGAAAAGTTTGCAAGACTGTTTTTTTCCTCTCAGACATGGTTATATAAATGACCATATTGATGAAGTGTTAAAACTCAGTGAAGGAGAAATATTTGTAAGATACAAACGTCCTTGCTTTTTATCTAGATGAGCTTAGGCAAATATGTGCCAGCAAGTTTTGTCTTCCTTACTCCCTACCGCTAAATGGAAGAAGTTTTTGGGTTGAGGAAGTATTCACTCTGTTGAAGAGGTTAAACATTACTCATCTGAGAATGATGTCTATCAATAATCATTATTTTAAAATTTCTAGTTAAACGTCTGAGATAAAAGATCTTACATGTTGAAACTTCCTTTATTCAATCATATTGATTCATTCTGAATATTAGTTTCTATTTTTCATGGAATAATTTTTTTCAGTAGTTCTTTTTATGGTGAGAATTATTACATTTTGTTAAATGATGAGTATTTTTGTATAAAATAACATTGTCTCTAATCATTAGAATGATTTATACAGAAGCCAGAACTGTCTGCGGAGTCTAAGGAGTTGTGCACCTGACTACTAATTTCCTTGGGTACTCATTAAACTAATTCCTTTGAAATTCTTTCAATAGACAATCTTAAAATCACAAATCTTAATTAAAATAACTTGACAGCCTTTGGAGACCTCTTAATGTAGAACACAAAGTAATTGTTTTTTCTTGCAAGAAAATATTTTGGCTTTTTTTCTTTCCACCATAGGATCACTGAAAATGTATTCTCTTGGCTATGTATTTCACTTTATGCCTATTTCCAAAGTACATGGGCAGTCTGATCAGGCTTTGCTGTAGGACCGATTTTCAGGGCTACTTAACAATGTATTGCATAAATGATTCTTCAGCTTTTTTGGAATGATGGGTAAATAGCCATTTATGTTATGATGATTAATAATCAGATCATTTTCAACTTCCTATCCTACTGTCATTGCATAATGAGACGTTTTCACTATAAATTTCCAGCACAGGAAAAATACATCTAAATAGCTTTTTTTTTTTTCTAATAGTATCTCAGAGAGGAAAAGAATGAACAGCAGGACTCATTTTCAGTTTCCCGTACATCAAAAGAATTGTAATGGATTGTTAAAAATAGTGTGAAAACAAGCACTTTTTCTCAATACTCAACTTAAAGTGATGATCTTTCTCGTTTAATGTTTTGCTACTAATTCTTCTCCTTTGAGGCATTCTCACTTCATTTCAATCCATCTCTGTAGATTTTCCCTTTGTTTTCCAAACCTCTTTGAGTTTCTTCATTGACGGATGTGCAGGAAGGTGATAGAGTATAGAGCATTCCCATTCCTGTGAGAATTCCCTACATCATATTGTTGCTCAGCAGCAGCCTGTGATCTTGTTTTCTGTTTGGGAAAAGGGAAAAAAATAATATAATTTAGAGGAGATTTACTGAAGTAATTAATGCAGAAATAGTGTCTGAGATGGATTAAGGCTATATGTTACAAGAAAATTTTAGTTTTATTTCTTATTTTATGGTTTGTGCTGAAGTATGGTCAGACAATAAAATATGGGAACAGCTACACAGTGCAGTAATTCTTAACGTTCTCTCTCTCAGTTTGATGTAGTTTAACGAAACCAGCTCTGTCAATTAAAAATAATAACTGAAGTTGCCCCCAAAACATTATAAAAATGAAGCTCTCTATGAAAGAGATTTGGTTGAATTTACACTCCTATCCTTGCAGTTCTGGGAAAAAGGGAATAGCATTTTGAACCACTTGAACTGAATTTAATGTTATGACTGTGGTCCTTTCACCTGGTGGTGCAATTAGCTGTTGATGGGTGGCTGAACTCCAAGAGGTGTCCATCACTTTTCCATCACTGAAATGCAGAGATGTCTACTATCTTCTTCATTCTCTCTGGTGTATGCTCCATTACCATTAGAGCTTATCTGTTTTGTTTACCCAGGTATTATGGAGATTTGCTACATAGGATCCTTCCTAAGGCGACATACTTAAGGAAGAAGATTTTAAACTGTACAAGGCAGAGATCTTCGTATGTTTTAAAAAATTGTTTATAGACTTAATTCTGTTATTAATAATAATAATAAAAACAAACAACAAATAAAACCAACAACAAAATTGCCAACAGAATAAAATAGCATAAAACCACACTGCTTTACTTATTTTGATAATATTTCAGCTGCAGTAAAATTCCTAGAGTGGCTCACTGAGCAGTGGCAACATCATTCATAATTCTTATTCTTAAACATAAAATTGGTGCAGATTGTAACAAAAATGATTGTATGTTTCTTGCTGCTGAAATGTTAGATCTGTTATCTCAGATTTCCAAACCATTTAACCATTTCGCCATCAAAAAGCAGACTGTTATATCTTCTGGCATTAATCTACTTGCAACTGCTACTTAGGAGCACAGTTTCAAAAGGGCAGCAAACATGCAGTGTATTATAATTATGTCCCTTTCAGGAATAAGTAATGCAGAAAGATTTCTTGAACCTAAGTCTTTTGTCCTTATGTCTATTAAAAAAATCCTTTAAAAAAAAATGTTGCTATAAAGTATGTTTTCTTAAGTATTGCTTGAGGTTCTGGAGATTTTTAAGTGGTGATAAAATGTGAAATCATATGTATGCATAGTATGAGGGGATCTTTCAGTGTAAATTCAGTCAAGACTGAAATGTTACTACATTGCAAACACCTCCTAGGCTTGTGCAGAAGTAATGGAGCATGGGAAATAGATAAAGTGACAGCCTAGAGAGGAAGAATATGTGTGACTTTCCTCATAACTTTGTTTACTAAAACTCTCAACATACATTGTACATATAATATATTGTTTTGTCTCAATCCAAATTACATGAGTTTTTATTCCATGCATTTTGCAGACTGTAATTTGGTGGTAATGGCTTCTTCATACAGTTTAGGAGTGATGAAGAGGAATAACAAGTCAGTTAATAAAACAATAAGCATGTCTTGTCTTCTATGGAGCTCTTTATTTGAATTGGTCAGGAAAGAAGTCATATTCTGCTTCTAGGAAATGACACTAAGGGTGTAGCATTTAATATTTACAGAGTACAAATATGGAAGGGCTGATTTTAAAACAGCATCTCTAAGAGCTGAGTGCAGGCTTACCTATTTTTTTATACTTCTCCACTTTTCTTATAAATTTATTACTATTCTCAAACAGTAATTCCTAAGTTTGCCCTGTGCATTACTGAATAGATTCAGTCATTTTGATCTGTGTTATCTTCCAAGCCATCTTGGCTGAGTGAGGAGATTTCTGTTGTGCTGTCTGAGAAGGACTGCAGCTGTAACATGATTTGGGAAGTTAGAAAGTGGTCTCTGTTTCCCCCTTGCACGAGTTGAGAGCAGTCTATTCAAGGACTGAGAAATTGTGCCCTTTTACTCCCTAGAGAGAAATGCATTTGGATTTTCAGTTGAATCATTCATGTTGCCTCAGCCTCATCAACTTGTTTGAACTTTCTTTTTTTAATGAAAAATTGCAATGACTAAATAATTGGAATATGTTGGAAGGCATTTTAATATGTATTATGTTTACTAATCATTCTTATTTTTGATTAAGATAAAAAATAAAGTATTTAGAGGGGCGTTTTATCAGCAGCTAAAAAAAAATATGGATTAATAACATAAATAATATATTATGCCGACACAGTAACATACCAAGCTCTTTTCCTGTTTACTACCAAAATAGTATCTATTTATAGCACTACAGATTTCCCTATAAGTTAGAAAAAGAATTAAATATATTACACAGGATTTGGCTTTAATTTGAATGTTACTCTTAGAACTATTACCAGTTTCCCACAACTGTTTGCCAGAGATTATTCAGTGTTTTGAGTTACAGAATTGATACGTTGCATACCTAGAAGTAGTAAAAGAATTGGTAGGTTTCTAAAAGGGGAGCAGAATTATGTCTCACTAAAGCTGAGAAATGAGCACCTCACCAGTGCTCTTCTTAGCCTAGGCAAGTTGTCTGGTGGTGATGTTAGGCCAGGCCAAGCAGGGAGAGTGCTCCAGCCTGCTGCTTACTGGGGTGCTTCTCTTGTACTCCCATATCCCAAACCTTCAGCATCCATAGTTGTTGGATTAAGGGATATCAGAAGGCATATTACTCCCTATTCCTTGCAGTGTTGCATGTTTATCAAACTATTGCCCAGCTGATTCTTTTAACCTTCCTAATCCTGTGTTGGCAAACCCCAGATACTTACTACCTGATATGAAAATAAATCTTGACTTTCAGCTGTTCTAAACCAATTTCCATTGCAAGAATGGAACGTGCACCTATCTTTTCTTATTTGTCTTCTAATCAATTATATATTTAGGAGAGAATTATTTATGTAATGTTGCAAAGTTTCTTAAAAGCTTTTTTAGATGCTTTCTTGATTTTTTCCAGATATATACAGATATTTATCCTATATGAACCGTATCTACATGCTTGTTGATTTCTTCCAATAAACCCAGGACTTCCCTTGACAACAAGCTATTTCAGCTCTTTCAAGCCGTATGATAGGAGTTATTAATTTCATTCTTCAGAGTGGTTTTTACCAACTTTTTCCATATGGGGAATATAGACAGGCATATAGGCCTATAGTTACCAGTTTTGGTATCACATTGCTAGAGTAGAGTGATCAAAGCCTTGCATTGCTGTCACTTCCTGTCCTTGCTGTCTCTGTTCTCTCTCTTCAGTTACCATTGATCACAGGCTCATCGTACTCTTTAGCTGGAATATCAATGCTGGGTTAATTATTGGGATTAGGTGTGATTACATAATTAATCTGAAATCCTTTCTGATGTATCTCAGTATCTCAGCACTTGCTATGTGCTCATGTACCATCTTGCCCTGTGAGGAACCTGATATGCCAGTTAAGGCAAGCTCTGTAAATCTTAGATAAGAAACAGACCAGCAGTTTACAGTAGAAGAAGAACAGAGAAGAAGTGGTGCAGAGCTATTTTGTGCTGTCATTCCAACAAAAATATCATACTGTGAAGAACTTCAGTGACAAAGAGGGACCAATTTTCAATAGCAGTAACCTAGCTCAGGGGAAGTTATGGTTTGTGAAACTGCAGGTAATCATTTAGTAAGAGGTATTTTTCTAATGTAGTCAGTCAGTCTTCAAGCACTGTTTCTCATTCTTCTCTTTTTATTTTTCTCTGTTATTGTCAAGTAATTAGAAGTTGAAAATTTGTTAGCTATAAAAAATACACTTTATCATATTTTTATGCAAAATAACATATGAAGTTTGGTGCAAAATATTGTTATGAGTTTTGATAGGGCTCTGTGGTTGTTCCCTTCTGTCTTGCAGGTTTTTGTTTGTTTGTTTCTGTTTTTGTTTGGGGTTTTTCTTTTTGTTTTGTTTTGTTTTGTTTTTGTCATGAAGAAATGATAGGTATAATAAGTAGATCTTGAAGGAGATTTGAAAGGCTGTGCAGTCCAGATTTTTGCCTCAGGAAGGATCAACTAGACTTAAATCATTTCTGACCAATTTCTGTCTAACCTGCTCTTTAAGTCAGGACTTTTCTGTAACTTTGCGGAAATTTTATTATACTGCTTTGCAATCTTTGCAGTTCAAAAGATGATTATTTATGTGTCAGAGTGTGTGTATACATAAGTACATTTCAGATACATATTATATATATCTTCTTCTGATGGAAGATGCAGCAAGGACCAACAACAGAATGTCAGCAGGTAGCTAGAAGAATTGGTGGCATCCATTTCTAAACAATAGCCAGGTTAAGCAGTGACACAGAATTTGAAATAGTGAACAAATACTGGAAAATATCATTCCAGTGTGAATAGCTGGAAATAAGTTTAAGATTAAATCTTGAAGAACGACTAGTACATGGGTAGTCCATAGAAGTTGATTCACAATTGTGCCTTAAAAATAGAAAAAAAAATTGAGTCTGACATCTTTCTGTCTCAGGTGCCCAAGTACATACACAGACACTCAGTACTGCAATATTGTGGAGGTGTTTTGATTACAGATTGGCTCCTTGCAGCTGTTTTAAATGAGATAAAGCTGGGGAGCAGATGCAGGATTGGTTAAGCGGTTCTGCATTCAGTCAGTTGAGACTCATCAGGTCTCATTAACTCAGGCTGCTTCTGTAAGGCACCGTACTGCTGAGCTGGCCCCACAAATTAGCTAGCTGTGTTCACACAGTGCCCTGCATGCATTAGTTAAGTCTATGTGACCTAAGCTTGTTCTTTACTGAAGCAGCTTTAGTGTCTCTACCCTGTGTGGTATTTAATCCAGAATTCAGGTTAAATCATCCATAGGTAATTGATAATTGACTGCCTTTCCAGAGTGCGCAGCTCAAGTATCAGTTATTTGCTTTCTTGCATATCACCACTTTTCCTATACCTTCATCCCTCCCATTCATGCTCCTCTCCTGTTCTCTTCACTCTCATTCCTGTCTTCTGCTAGCCACTGCTCATGCATGACTTCTGTGCTTTCTTCCCTAGGTGTTTGGACTAAGAAAGTTGTGTTTCCAGGCTGTCAGCATCAGGCTGAGCCGCCTTTGTGCACTTGTGCTAAGCCTGAAGCAGGCAGCCTCCCTGGATGAGTACAGCAGCAGCTGGCTACTGGGGTAGGATGAAGGGGAGAGGGACAGGGACTGCTACTCCCCTTCCCACACAGCTCATGTCCAGCCTGCAGTGATATACCAAGCTTAGAGCAACTTCAATTGGCCATGGAGTTACTGTAGCTGTGGCAGGAGATGGTTTTGCTGTTCTGTGTGAGTAACGAATATGATTGCACTTTCAGGCTATTTCAGGTTTGAGTGATTGCTAGTTTGCAGATAGAGATGCTGTTTGAAAGTAGTGCAGTAAATGTGCCATCAGCCAGAAATTCCATGCAATTGTGTGAATGTATAGAAATTTCTCCTGATGTACCTCTTATGTGACTTCACTTGTTTATGACAGGGAATTATCCTCCCAAGGAGGAACCTGGATGATCTGATTTCCATATGCTGTGTCTCATGCTGTGAAAGATGGTTTGAAATGTTTTTCTTTGATCTACAGTGATGGTAGAAAACAACCAACCATCATTTCTCAAGGGAGCTCCTTGGCATACATAGTGAATCAGTTCTGAGCATTGGTTATCTCTTAATGTCTGCACATCTGCACCAGTGAAAGAAAGCTAAAACTTGAAAAACTGGGTAAAATTGTTTCAGATTTTGAAACTGCTTTTGTTTCTATATGTGTGTGTTTTGTTGTTCTTTTAGAGAAACATAAGATCATATTCAAAAAAGTTAGAACAGCCTCATTTAGACCTACCTCTGAAAAAGAATAGGAAAGATGAAATCCCAACGATTGTTCCGTTGCTAAGAATCTGTATAAAAAAAAGAAAAAAAAAATTACATGTCTTCTCTATTATCACAGTGTTCATAATACTCTATGTGACTGTTACTGGTGTTGCTCTTCTCTGGCATTCTGTCACAGCATTGCCCAGATTTTGAAAGAATGTATGTACATGTTCATGTACCTCTAGACTAACAGCTGTCACCCTCCGTTCTTCATGTACCCATCTTCAGTAAAGCATCCCAGCTATTTTGTGCTTCCATTGGCAGCTTGCTGCTATTTTTCTGTTAGACCACATGCCATTTTAATTTTGTCTTCTGAACTTACCAACGCAAGACACAAACTGAAAGCAAGAGGAGGATCATGGCAGTAAGCTGGCATAGCAGCACTGGTAGGGCAGTACAGATGAGAAAGGATCAGCCACTGATGCCTATGTAGTCTTTATTTGCCTTTCTAAGAAAGTGACTGACAATATTTGGACAAGCAGAGGCATAGTGCTCAAACTTGTCAGTGCTTCAGAGTTTCGTTTTGCTTTGTTTTTAACAAGAATATATTATGCTGTCAGAGATAAATAAACTGATGCTGCTTTTAGCTGGTTCTGTAGGGCTGAGTAGTAATGGCATCTATTCTGCCTTGTGTAATATTTCTCTATTATTTCTTAGCACAGTTGCCTGTTACAGTTTTTATGGTCCTTGGACCATGTTTTTAGAGAGTTCTTCAAGTTTCTTGAAAGATGGGTATGCTATACACCTTTGCATTTTTAGTATTTGGAATGAAGATATTTTAAAGAGTACTCTGTATAAACTCTGTAGAAACAACAGAAATAATAGCTTCCTAAACTTTATTTTCATTCAAATATTTCATAGCTGATGAAAGAATTGCTTGCCTTTGCTTGTAGTTCTCAAAGTAAATAGAAAAATCTTTTTGTCTGGTGGAAGAAGACACTGGAAGAAGGGTGTTTTCATAAGTGTAAGTGATAATTTTTAAGTGAGTAGAAGGATTAAGGTCAAAAAGTTGAACAAGAAAGATTTGCCAAGATAGATACATTTTTCAGCAGCATAGGTTGTAAAATACCTCTCAGTTTTGCAGGCTGGTATTTGCAGAAAGCTGGTGACCTCAGTCTGGAGTCCTTCCAGGATTTAGCTCTTGAAGAACTGCTTGTCACAATCTAGCAACACTCTTATTTCCGTGGAGAGATACAAATCATTAATTTTTAAAAATGTAACACATTTGGAAGCTCTTGTTTCCACCTCCCAATATGGCCTTTCAGTTGAACTGACTTTGTTATGGTAACAGGGAGAGGGAGAGACAGATACAAGGGTCCAGATGCATCTTCACAGCCTCCTAGTTAATTTGGGTTTGCCACCCCTGGAGAATTGACTGCATCAATCCGTAGTTTATCCTTCATATGGTATGACATTTTCTTGCACTTTACTAGTTTACTGAGTAAAAAGTGAAAATATCACAGATCAGACAAGGGCAAATTTTCAAATACTTCAAACTTGAAAATAATTATCCCATAAGTTTATATAAATCACTGTGTTGTGCTTCATGACAACTCATGTGTCAATGCTAGTAAGATGGAAAAATGTCTTACTGGTGTGAACAAAGTTAAAAATCAGTGAAAGCCTCAAAATCAAGTTGGATTAACTGTTAAAGGCAAACATTCTGTATTAATGAATTGTTAACCAGCAGTGCTATAAGCCCTTGGGTTTAGGAAAGGAGATCTGTGAATTCAAAAGATTTACCTCTCATGTTGAAAAACACTGTAAAAAAGGATGATACACCTTCATCCCATCTTCAGAGTTACTTTTTCAGCCGTGACTGACACTGTTACAGAACTGAATTTAGTGAATTGCTGAATGTGTTCAGAATTTGTAATGCAAAGCAATATATAACAGTTTCTAGAACAAGGGAGAGCAAGCATATGAGAACAGTCTAGATAAAAATTGCAGGCAAGCCTATGTCTCTCTGAAACTATGAAAGTACTTTATACAATTTTCATATTTAACGAAAGAGGATGGTAATAAAGGGTAAATAAAAATACACTGGAAGAGACAGTTTTCATTCTTTTCTCTTAGTAGAAAGTTGTCTGTGTACCAAGCTTTCTCTAAAGCAAGAGAGAGTAACAGATCTATCACAAGTCACAGAAAATCTTGTCTGTGGAAAGATAATGGAATGTCGTAATTTATTCGCAAATATAATATACAGAAAGGTATTTTCATTTTGACTTTTAATGACATTTATTTTAAACTTTTTCTAATTTTTGTGAGGAATATTTAGTATGTTTCTAAGTGGGCTGCAACCCCTACAAATCTTGTTGTTTTTTTTTTTTTTCTATTGGATTGAAATGCTCAAACTCCTTTCCCCTCAGGCCTCAGTTACTCTTCAGTTGCAAAACAGCAACTGAGAAAAATTATTAATTTTGAGAACTGTTCCTCTCGGACTCCTTCACAAGTATGGAAAAGGCCCATTGCAAAATCAGTATTTATATCTATGTCTGCTTGTATATATGTATACATAAATATACATATAAGGGAGCTTACTAGTGCCTACTTTTTACTAGAATTGTCATTCCGCTTGATAAGTGATTCTTTGTTTTCTATTTATATCAGATGTATTTTTGAGACTGTCATTCAGATAGCGAAACCATATGCTCAAAAAAAGAAAAATACTGATTTTTTTTTTCACTGAAGTACAATTGTGTGCATCCTTTACAAGCTACTAATCAATGTCTGCACCTTCTGCCTCCAGCAGTGGTTACCAAGGAAATATATTAACCGTTCATAGCAAGAGTTCCCCTTGTCTGAACAAGAAATGTCTCCAATTCTGTGCTCAAGTTTATGTTTAAACATTGCTCTCAGTCAGAAATTGGTGAAATATGTTTGAGTTACATTATTACTATGTGAGGGGAGCCAAGTAGGACCGATACTGATCTGAGGGAACAGCACATTGAACCGGAATTACTGGAAATGAAGGAGGAAAAGCTACTGCCTTTTTGTCTTGCTTTGTACATTTGCTAGTGGCTAAGGCATCCATCTAGGCAATAAATCACCTGTTTTTAGTGTCTTTCTTGTCCCACACTGTTTAGAAACACTCTTTACACCAAGCTATTATGGTTGATGTTAGTCTGTGCCTCTTCTGTTGACAGCATTGCTTGGAAAAGACACCCATCACCTGAGACAAGACAGGGTTGATCAAAGAAGCACTTGTGTAGTCTTATTAGCCATGTGATGATTCGGCATCGTTCCACACAGCCTACACATGGCTGAGTTTCCTTCTGAGAAATCTCCTCTTCACCTTCTTTTCGCACTACAAAATAACTTGGGGACCCAACTCAGCCACATCTCCTACTTCAGTTACATGTAGCGATCAAGTGTGCAGCACTTAAATCTGTTTCTCAACCTACCCCTTATCCTCTTACCTCACGAAGTGCAAATTATATGTTTTGAATGTTAAATATGTTATTTTCAAAAGACCAGGGTCTCTGAAACCACGGAGATGGGTTGGCATTAATAATTCAGTAATTCCTGCTGGCAACAGAAAACTTGAGAGCACCCCTTTAAAATTAATTACAAAAGTAATTTCAGTGCAATTTTTTAATAACCCATTATACGCTGCACCACAGTTTTTTTCTTCAATTCGTCAATCTTACAATCTTCTTGTACTTGCAACATCCACATTTTATACACTGCCTTACTTCCTTCACTGTTAATGAAATATGAACATCAACATTTTTCTTTTTAAGTTTCTGCTTCTACCCTCTGTGTTATTGTTGTACTTAACTGTCTACATGGCTACTGGGAAAAAAAGAGCAAATAAGAGCTAGATGTAAAAAGTAAAACAATCTTTAACCTAAAATTTGAAAACAAACAATCAGAAAGACTGAGAGAATTATAGCTCTGGGTTTGAAATCTTTCTGAATATGTGAGAAATGTTTTGGCATCAAAACTAGGCTTTCTACTTTATCTGGTTCTTATCTTTTAGAGTGGTAATGAGATATGAATGAAGATAGGGATCTAAATTACTTGATCTGGCTTAAGGTTATTCCACAGTTTCTCATCAGATATTGGTAAATAAGATCTGTTCAATACCCGCAGTTCCCTTCTCCCTCCTTCCAGTAGCTACTGAGTTCACAAAAAAAAACAAACAACAACAATTAACGTTACAGCTTTGGTTTACTGTTTGTCAAAAGCAAACCCAAACAAACTATATGAAATCGTCTTTCTTCATTTTACCTTACTCTTGAGAAAATATCTATCATAAGGCACCAAAGGAAAGCTGTGCCAATCTGTTTGCTTTTAGTAATTTGCTATTACTGAAGAAAACTTCAAGTAAAAGTAGTCAAAGATTTCCAGAGGCTCCAACAGAAACTTAGGAATTAACTCTGTATTTCCTGAGAGCAGAATATTGATTCAGGCTAATCTTTTCCCTGTAAAATTGGATAATCAGAGGAGCATCTTTAGTCAAGCTCTTAGCTTTTCTTTCCCACAGAAATATAGTATTTTCTTAAATTATAAAAAAAAGAGCTAAAAAATACTTGCTAGTGTTCCCTATGTTCATAAGGTAATGTCTGTTCAGGATTGTCATATACCAGGTAAACATTTTTCTTTTTTTAAATATATGATAAACTTAAGAACAATTTACTTTGATTTTGAAGTTCATCGACAAGTACAGTTTTCACTGGATCAGTCCCAGATAAAAAGAGTTTGTACTATCACTATAATCCTAAAAACAAACCTCAGTGCATCTAAAAGGAAAGCTGCAGCTTTGAGAAACAGAACAGCTGTCTTCCTTTTTGTTCATAATATAAGTTTGTAAACACAGTGAAAATATCCTTATTCTGATAATGATTAGTTATATGGGAGAAGTAAAACAGCAAACTTTGCAGATAATGTTCTGAAAATGGCACTGTGCTGAAAGACTTCTGTTCTGCTGACTTATATAGAACCTGTAAGAGGTTTGTACCTCCTAAAACTAGTCCCTTCAATAAAGCTCTTCAGTGTGATTGCATGCAAGGACATCAGATATTCTGGAATAGTTTTGCCTGATTATTTAGATAATCAAGTAACAGATGAACTCACACTCTTTTACATAATGTTCATACTTTATTGTAAACAAAAGTAGTGTCGAAAAGCCACACCATGTGGAGGAAAATGATGTAATTTCATATATATTTCAATTTTAGTCACATTTACTCCTCAAGCTGTCATCCTTTTTCAATTGTGAAATCATAGACTTGATTTATCGCCATGTTCTTTTAGCTGAATGGATCTCATGGCTGAATATCTGAATATTTAAGTGTTATCCCACTTGTAACTTGATCATCTTTAGCTTTGTTCCTTCTTTTTTCATATTTTAAATTTATTTTGGTTTTGTCTAGCATTCCAGCACTTTTCTCCAGAAAAGAGAGAGGTTCAGAAAGTCCAAGCTGAGGAATGGAAAACTTCACTTGTCTCACTGAACTCCTTTGATTACCTCCTTCATCTTGAATTAGTATAAACTGACCTCTCAGTTTTCTCATCCTTCTTTTTTTTCCACCTTCTTTTTTTGTCTTTTCTTTTAACTTTACCAACAAGTAAATAGATGGTGTTAATGCATCAGTGCTTGTTGAAATGCCTACAGAATTATTGTCCACATCATTATCCAAAGTTAGGCTGTCTGAAGTTTGCATCTGAGTAGTTACCTTTATCATACAATCAATGGTAGAGCTCAGTAAGATATCTAGTGTATTGCATCCTCAGATCTCTGAGTACTGTTTTCATAGTCTGACAGTCTTTCCAGCTGAAGGCTGAACTTTTGTTTGCTTCCATCTTTTTATTTCTGGGACTAGGGCACATCCTGCTTTGTTAGATTTGCTTTGAGTTTTGAATTATTTTGCAACTTATGTCTATTCCTCCTTTTTTGTGAGTTGATACCCATTTTGGTGGCCTGTGAAAATGGAAAAAAAAAAAACAAAACAGAACAAAAACCTAACAACTCAGTGGGCCTTGGCTGACTTGAAGCCTCCCAGTAAGGTTTATTTTTGTACTTGAAAACTACTTGTGAACTTGTCCCATGCTGTATGTACTTTTCCTTGCTGACTGCCTCATTTGTTGATGCAGTTCTAGAGCAATATACTTGATTTTCACAGATGGTGAAAGTGGAGTAGAAGAGAGGGTGAGAGTTCTCCCATCTCCAGCCATCAATATTATATAACACTGTTGGTCAAAGTGTGGAGATTTAATCACTCTTCACTCTGCTTTGTTTGGTTACTGAATGTCAAAAGCATGTTGCACTTTTCACTGTCAGAACTTTGTGGCATGAACCAGAACACTTAAGTTGTACAAGTACAGTTCTCAGATATTTATAATACCACCAACATAATTTCTTGATTTACTGTCACAAAAAGCATACAAAAGTTCCGCAATGCTTTTTATGTCTCTAGTGAGATACCTGATACTCTGCTACTTGTGGCTTTCCCACAGCATCACTAATGGTGTTGCTATGTTCACAAAGCCAGTGGTGAGGGCTGTATAGGCAGTTTTTGAGTGGGCCATAAATAGGCATAAAAATAAATGCTCATGAAAACTTAAGATACGTAAGTTACTCAGGCTACAGTTCCCCATCTGTTAATGTTTTGATTTCATGACAGGTACCAATCAGCTAGCAATGCTGGTAAATAGTAAGTCTAGCTCTTCTTATTTTCTTTAAATTATACATGTTGTGGATGGAAAACTCAAAACTGCTAATAGGCAAAACAAAAGTTGTCTTAAAATGAAAGCTCCAGTGTATGCAAGTACTTCAATTATTTATTTATTTATTTTTAATTTGTAAATTCAGTGAGTATATAAACAATCACTTTCTTTCCTATTCCCCTACTGCTTAGTGACAAGAAAGGAAATTCAAAATCTGCTTGGGTGGAATAAGTTAAAAAAGCCAATTTTATTATGCAGATGAATTGTAGGTGTAGCATATCCACATTTCTGAAATTGCCAGCAAGCCTTTTTTTCCAAAGCTTTCTCTCTTTCTAGGTGTGTATATAACACATTATATTTAGAGAATGAATCAACTTTAAGAAAATCAGTTGTTTTCAGTGAAAGCTGTCACAGCTATACAATTTGCTCAGGAAGTAATTGATTCAATTTTTGTTTAAACTTAAGACTTAGATTCGAAGGTTTTTCAAAAGATGAGCAAACCATTTTCACATCAACTTTTTTAAGGAATTTTGTTTTTCTTAAAAATAGCATCCTGAGTTTGGAGGAAGAAAAATGAAGAAAAATGTATTTTTCCTTTCTCCCATTTCTGTATTAACTCTTCAACACAGGAATTACTTTATTAGTCTACTAGTTCATCTCATTAACCATGGATGGTAGTGATTCTAATTGAAATATCCCAAATAGTTGAGAAGTTTTAGTCTTTGGTTATGTCTTGTTTCTGACGAAATGGTGCTTCTAGTTTACTCTTAATTGGAAGGATCTGCACTAAATCTCCTTTTTGACCAAGCAAAATCTTTTTATTTACTCACCAATAGCTTTCTTAAATCAGAAAAAAAAAAAAAAAAAAAGAGTGGATAGGTATCCTATGCATTATAAAGCTAGAGAATATTTAAATTCTTAATCTCAAAATGTGCAGTTCTACCTCAAATTTGTCACACTTCCTTTCTTTCAGTTTTTATTTTTAGCAATTTTTTTTTCAATTGCTGATTTAAACAATTCAATCTATTTCTTAACCTCCATTTTGTTTAAAGATATCATAAAAGTTAGAAACCGGAAAACTAGGGTTTTCTTTTGAGCAGCTGCTGTCTACAAATGTGGAAAGATTGTTGAAAGTGAAAAGCATCACTTTCCAACAAACTGTGGACAGGTTTGATGACTGAATCTCTCCATTACTGTGCTGTCTCTAGGCACTGTTATGTTGGCATTCATAGATATATGGAGGAAAAAGAAAAGCTATTTGGAGTTTGAAGGTGTATATTTACAACCAAATGATCCATCTTCATTGTTAATCTACTTCTGTTAACCTACATTTTTTATGTAACACAGAATTGGTGATTAAAATATGATCTATAATATTTAGCAGTGTTCATTTTTGTACTTTTTCAGAAGTTCAGGTAAATGAGAGTAAAGGGACAATATATGTACATGAACAGAGGTGTTTATAGAAGAAAAGAATACCTGTGTTGATGACTCTGTAAGTGTTTGTACCTGTGCTTTTGGTGACATGATGAGGGCTAGATAGATTTGTTTGCCCTATTTTGAAAATTCTGCCATAATAGCTTAGTTTTTTTTGTATAATCCATTTTTAAATAGCACAGGAGAGTTGTTTTAATGTGCTAACATTTTGAATCAGACATATCTTGTCTTTTACATCTGGAGTGTGTCCACCAGGGTGCTTCTATTAATGGGCTTTTCCTCCCATTGTTGTAACAACTTCTAACTTCAATTTACACTGCCTTTGAGTTGAGGATCACTGAATCAGAGAATTTGTAGGGGTTGGAAGGGACCTCTAGAGATCAAAGAGTCCAAGCCCCCTGCCAAGGCAGCTCCCTAGACCAGGTTGCACAGGTGGATCTAGTTTTACAGCTTCAAATAATTGGCTGAATTTGTAAATGGTTTTATGTGTGTCTTCATGTGTATTACTGCTTGATTTTTGTTGTTTTTGTTTTAGTTTTCCATCTAATAGTTCAAAGTTGTTCCAGTTTTTCCCTTACGTTTAGTGATCTTTCTTTGTGTGTTCATCAAAGAACTTCTCTTTTTATCATGATTATTTTTAGTTTTATTTCTCACAAAGTCAATTTGTATAATTAGCTTATTCAGTTGCAGAGTTATTAATTTCATTGAATTTAATAATACTTCAAGAAAGATAAATATAGCTCAAGTGTTGCTGGTTGTATTCAAGAAGATTCAGGAATTACAGTTTTTAGTAACTACTTATATCCAGGTTTCCATCAGATTGTGTATGTGTATGTGCAACATAGATTCCACATTAAATTTATGTTTACTAGGTTTTTAAAAATGTACCAATTGGTAAAATTGTACCAATTAATATATTAACAATTTTAATTGATGCATTTTACCACCAAAATGTACCTTATTTGAGTAAGGTTCTGGGCAGATACTTTGAATGAAAGAAAGAATATTGATTTGAGAATATTCTGTGAGAAAATTTGAGAATTTTTTCCTAATTTGTAGAAATCTTTATACGGCTAAGAAAAAGGCATCAGTTCTATAACTTTATATTATTGACTGCTAATAGGTCATGAATCTTCAGATCTTTTCATAGTATAAATGCTCCAAGATGTCCTTCCCAACCTTTCAAAAACACACATTACTACATGTGTGAGAATGTAATTCTATTCCTGTGAAAGGGCCAAGGGAAAGATATCTTGACTGTCCAAATCAAGACAAGACGTCTCCCCCAAAAACAGTTAGCAAAAGTAATTTTAAAGATGCACTGATATTTTTCATGAGTGCCTAGTTCAAGAACGGTCAATGGATTTTGTGGAGAAATCTTTCTGTACAGCTGTACAGTAGTTAGGCACAGGTCATTTGCAGTTCCTGTTTTATACTGAGAGAATCCGTAGCCATCATTAGCTCTTCTATTTCTTTCTAGGTTGCATACAGCAGATACTTTCTTCAGCACTGTGAGCATAGTATGTAATGTCTGATTGGAGACTAAGGCTGGATCAGATAAATCATTATATTTAATATATGAAGTATGAAAAATACATTTAGGGAACAATTTGGGAATCACTGTTGATGTAAGACCGTAGCATAATGTAATTTGCTGGCCCTCTTCTAAACAGTTTCTAGGTAGAGGAAGGAGAGAAAAAGGGAAATATTACTTTGTAGGCCATGTAATTATCTAAAAATGTTGTACTTATTTTAATGTTCCTTCTGCACAGTCCATTTTGGTAATGTGTATAATGCAGACGCTGTTAGACTGCAATGGTACTGCTGCTGCTGTTGTAAAATTCGTGTCACTCATTAACTTGTCTTCTTTGAAAATGGAGTTTTGAAGGCACATAGATATCTAGAAGTAGTAACTGCATCAGTAGATTTTATTTCTTTTTCTTGGATGCTTTCACTAAGGAGTGACTTCTAATGAGAAGTTTATTCTATACTTAATTACGTAAGCTGCTGCATTAACTGAGTGTATGTAATCCAATCAGTACAGAAGAGAAAATAACACCCAAACTTTTGGATATTAGTTCAGAAACTAGATTTAGATTTTCAGTGAACTTCTGTTACAGAAGTTAAAGGCAAGAATTTCATAAGGTATAACTGGCTGTGTATCTTTATAAACTCTTCAGAAAAAAAAAAAAGAGGTAGTTTTCAACTGAAGAAAATGACATTCTGTGGATTTTCTAGCTTGCTTGTAATGTTACAAGGTGTACCTACTAGAACTGATATTCCTGTGCTCTTTTTTATAATCCGTTGAACAAAATATGATACTAGGCTTTTACAAGACAATAAAAATACTCCAAAAATGTATGTAAACAGATGAATATATTTACAGACTAACTAATCACTGCACATAAGGACTCTGAGAAATAAAAATCCATCACTGAGCTTGGTTGTGAGCTTCATAGTTGATATACCTTACCTGCCATACTCCTGTGTTCTGGTTATCCCAAATTGTGGGCAGAAACATCATCTTGTCATAATTTGATAATAAATTTTGCTACTTCCTATTCCTAATTCTGAGAAGGCTAACGAGCATCCTTTCTGGAAGCTATGTGAACAGGGACTTGAAGTTGCTACATTTAGTTAGTGTCTTTTAAACACATGCTTGGGTAATTCTCATCTGAGAAGGCATTGTACGGATTCCTTATGTGCTGTTCCCTGTTCTTTCTGTGAAAGTTAAACTATGTATGTATAAATTATACGTGCCTTACTTTTTTTATTTTTTCTTGTATCTAAAAGTGTTGCATTTCGGCATTCCTTACATCCTAAACATTGTGATTCCTTATTCTGAAGCCTACCTTTTTCCCTTTGAGCAGCTCTAGATTCACTTCTCCTTTCAGTTAGGTTGCCTGGGCTTTGTGTATCTTCTTGACTAACATAAATGACTGTGACTTTTAATTGCTTTTCTATTAGGTAAGGTTTGAAGACAGAAAAATCAACAGTTAACAGTCTTGTGTTGGCTTTAAACCAGTAATTCAAATTCAATTATCTTAAAATATTAAGAAACAAACAGTAGTAAGTAGATTTCATGAGTTATTAGAAAAATCCTGCCTAATATGCTAATAATCTAAACTCCTGTATCTTTTTTAAAAAACAACAACAACAACAACAAAATGATGTAAAGTCTTAGAGGATATTATTCTTTCTATGGGTTTGTAGAAGAAAAGGTTTATGCTCATGCTTGCATAATTTATTGGTTTAAAATTAAGAATGATTTCCATTTTGTATTTCATTCTATAGGTTTCATTTATAATAATTATTACAAGATAGATCTGATTTTACGTACATATACGTATGCTATGTTATATATACTGTTATAGAAATAGTAATGACAATATTTTTAAGACCTAGACCAAATTCTTCATTTAATTTAAACAGCAGAAGGTGATTCTGCTTTATGTCAAACTGACATAGAAAAAAGTCACTGAACATGGTTTTCTCAGCAGCTCTACATAGTTTTTTCTTTGTTTATTTTTGTATTTCTTTGCAACTAGGCAGTACTGCAGGATCTGGAGCAAAGACGTCCCCAGCTGGATGAACTAATAACTGCAGCACAAAATCTGAAAAACAAGACCAGTAATCAAGAGGCCAGAACAATAATTACTGACCGCAGTAAGTGATGATTCTGCTATCATATGATATTTCAGGGCATATGAAAGATGTTGTAATACTTTATATTTATACTATTTTGTAGACACATTATCCATTTGATCTTAAAAGTAGAGTTCCATTAAGAAACAGTTATCCCAGAGATTTTCCAGACTGTGAGTAGGGGAAATGTATATGAAAGTTGATGAAGTCAGTGATGATGGATTTTTAAAATTTTCACCTAATTTTTCTTATGGCTTATCTTCTTAGTTGAAACACATTGCAGAAAATATAGAATGTGATCACCATAGGTAATAGAATACATTTATTTTTAAAAGTAGACAATAACAATGTCACAAAATAAATAAATAAATAAATTCACAAACTGTAGCCATGGGTTTGTGAGAAGCTTTCGGTTCCACTCCTGTAGTACAACAACACCCTCTTCTTTCATCTTTCCTCAGTTGGCAGAAACCTGATAATGCACACTGGGTTTATTAGTTCTTCAGTTCTGATTTCCCTTTTCACAATTAACTGACTAGCTGAATGTAAGGTAGAAGAACTAGTAGATGAAGTTTTAGAAAAAGTCTGTGGAAGTAGTGTTGTTCCCTTGGATACTTGCATCTCCTTGTTTCCTTCAGCATAGGGTGGAACACACACTCTCAAGATCGTGCTTTAAAAACAGCATCTGTGGCAGGCCGTTACATATCTTTGGTTGTTATTTTGGCTACTTAGGACTAAAATACAGCAACAAAAAAATGTCTTTTGGTCATAGAGATGCCCTGTAGAGCCTACAGAAGACACAGCCAGCTCACTGTGGATGCAAACTGTTTTGTATATCTTGTTATGGAAACCAGTAAATTGCTCCCTGGATTTGATGACGTTTGAGGCTGTAGATAAAGGCTAAGTTTTTCTATTCCCATAATTTAAAATAAAATATTCATGACCTCTTTTTTTCTTCTTCTTTTTTTTCTTTTTTTTTTTTTCAGTCAGTTTATAATTTTCTATAACGTTTCAAAACTACATTGCATGTTTGGCTGCTTTGTTCAATCTTGCTTTTATGTTACCTAAGAAACTGTTCTTTTTTGACATGTAATTAATTTTTGAATCGCATACTCAGATGAATTCAAGTGCGGTTTGTACATGCACCTTAACTTTACAGCTGTTTTCAAAGCCAATATATGTAGAACTTCCATCAGTATTTTAATACACGTTTTCATTTTTAATTCTAAGGCAAGTTGTCAGAAGATAAGAACTGTAGACGTTACATGAAATGCAAACATTATTCCTATAAGCCCTCATGAGAATAGTATGCATGACTAGATTTCTTTCTGTTGGAAAGCTGTGCTTCACTTTAAGTGAAATTGCCTAAGATAGATTAAATGCTTCATTCTCATATAGTAAAAAAGCAAAGCAAGCTATCAGACTGTAACTCATGAAAGAATAAGTGGTAACCAAACTGTTACATCTTGCATCTAGTGGTGTGGTGAATTTATTTTATGTATTGGTTTCTTAGATTTCATATATAATAACTCCCCAAATTATTAGTTGGTTTCATTTTTGCTATGATTTAGCAGTTCATTTGCTATGATGAAGCTGGCAATATCCTTGACTACAAATCTGCAATTTATGATACATTAGATAAAAGTCATCTCCCTTTATGGTTTTTCAAGTACATGTCTTGCTGTTGTATAGTATCTTCTAATGTTATCCTGTTGTTAATGAAATAATTTAGAAGTGAACAAATTAGAAATATGTTTGAGTTTCTGAAATGGAGGAAAGGAAAGTGTTACCAGGAACAATTTTGATCCAATCTTCTGAGGTGACAAATTATATTCATTATTTTTTCTTCATACTTAGATTATATTTGAATGACCACAGGTACTATACTCAATAGGTATTTGTTACCTTTGAATTTTAAAGAGACTGTGATACTTCCAGGAAAAAAAAAAAAGAAACAAAACAAACAAACAAACAAAAAACCCCCACAGCCTTAACAATATGACACAAGCATTTTTTCCTAGAATAAGTCTTCTTTTTCTCAGGCTGAGCATATCCAGGTCTCTCTGGCTTTTCCCATGTGGGAGATGATCCAGGCCCTTTATCATCTTCTAGGAGATCCCCATCTTTTTCTGACTAGTAACACTGAACAAATCAAGTTGTCTAACCGGTATCACTGAATAGATGTAAATACTGAATAAATCCCAACACAGGATGGGTCAGTGTGTCATAAACTGGAATTAACATCCTGAGAGTTCTAACTTCTATGCTAGCATTGGTAACACTTAATTCGTACTGAAAGACATCTATTAAACCCAATAAAATCTAACTATGAATTACTTTTGGAAATCATTACTGCCTTTTAAAAGAACTTATAAAAACAGAGTATACATTTCATACAAAATCAAGCAAATAGAAAATCTCCCTGAAGAACTGCAAAAAGTAAGTCATCATGAAATTATTCTTAAACAGAATCGTCATCACATTATGTAGGTTTAGTCTTTCTTTAGAAAATAAAAACCAAAATTAAAGAGAGGCTCATAAAAGTAAATGATTTCCTCTGAATTTTTTTTCTCTCACTCATACTTCATTATCTGTATGAAATTTCAGGAGTCATGCTACTTTAAAAGTACTTGGCGATATTTTATAATGTTTACAATGTGTTATATTAAAATCTCTGTTTATTCTATGTAAATCGTACTATACAACACATACTTTGGAGAATACTTAATAATAATTATGTTCATTCCTGAGAAAAAAAGATCTGGGAAAATGAAAGATGCATCTCTGCTCTTTTAGTGTTCTTGAAAAAGCATTCTTTTCTAACAGAACCACATGCTGTATAGTAACATTTTTCTCTACTTGATGTATCACAGTTCCAAAACTCTTTGTTTTACCACTGATGACAATGTTGTTTCTTAATGAGTTTATAGACAACTCTGAATATAGTAAAATAATTATATTTGAAAATTTGTTTTTTTTTTTCCGTCAGTTCCTGTGTATAGAATACAAAATGCCAATAATGAGTCAATATACGAATATACCAAGAGATTAAAAAAAAAAAAAAATGGAAAAAAAAAACCAAACAACTTCAAGTCTTAGAATTAAGAAAGTAATTACAAAAGGTACATTAGGTCTTGTTAGATTCTGGAAATGTAAGAAACTTTAAATAGCAGGCCTTCCTACTGCTGTGTTCACACATATGCAAAGATAACGGTGAATAACCTTTTCGTGGTTTTACTGTGCTCGTAATTTACATCTCAGTTTTGCAATTTGGTTTCTGGCTGTGCAAGTGATAGAGAGGAGGTATGAAAATGAATATTTATGTAGTTCTATGAGGAAATAACCTCTTACTGACCAATGAATCTCCCATTAAAGATTATAAACCAGAGATACATATAGCTTTCTTCAGGAATTGTGTGAAATGTAGTGAAATCCTGAGATATTGCTCGAGAGGTTAATTAAGTTCTATTACTTTAAATACATAAATAATGGCATTAAATACAAGCATGTGAATGAAGACTATTTTGATGAAGTATTAAGCTACTGGGACCTAAGTTATTCCATTTCATGTTTGTTTCGTCTGTTTTTCTAAACCAAATCCAAAGTTGTATGAATAGTTTATAGATGAAATCTTGTAGGACAGTTTTTGTTTACCTATTTTTGCTTTGTTTATTTCTATTTGCAGTTGCTTGTTTTTGTTTTTGTTTTTGTTTTTGTTTTTGTTTTTGTTTTTGTTTTTGTTTTTGTTTTTGTTTTTGTTTTTGTTTTTGTTTTTGTTTTTGTTTTTGTTTTTGTTTTTGTTTTTGTTTTTGGTTTTGTTTTTTGTTTTTTATTGTTTTTGTTCTTAAAAAAATGCTATATTTTATAATTGATTGTTAGGATAGCTATGCTTGACATAATCTGAGAAGTCTACTTTCTTTTTGCAACTCCATAAAATTGCCTTTATTGAGTAGTTGTCTGTATTTGACAGCTTTATGATAAAATCATCAACTCATCATCACTTTCATAACAGAGTATATGGAAACTTCATAGTGAATTACAGCTGTACTGTTGTACTTGACATCTTAAAATAGCTGTCTCTGTTGTACTGCCATCCATGTGGTTTTCACTTGGAGCTATTGAATATAAATAGTTTATCACTTGAATAAAAACAAATTCCTACAATCTGGAGTTTGTTATCCAATACTGAAACATGCAGTTACGAAGACTGTGAAAGAAAATGGTAAAATAGAACTATATTTGTATACTATTTGTCTGCGCAGTTATCTTGTTGATTTTTTTTTAACCTGAATTATTGGATAAACCCTGGAGTTTGCTGGTTTCTGTGTATTTCAAGAACTTGTCAAGAACCTGGGTAATAGTTTTTCAATGTAATTAAGATGTGAACTTTGTTAATCATCCTGGTGTACTTTTAAGCTGAAACTCTTGTTATTCCTATGAGACTTCTGAGCCTTCACAGAAACGAAGGAAGGGAGAAACTACCTGTTAAAAAAAAAAATAAAAAATGAAACTTTAAAAATGATAGCGTGCAAATGAGAAGAGTACCACATTTGAAGTTACTTCCTTGGCACAGATTTGCTGCTGTAGGGTTTGTAACAAAACTATGGGATGTTTCGAAAAGGAGAAAGAAGTTATTTTGGAACACTGGGGAGAGATACTGTTTAAGACTGGGAAATAGCAAATTTCTTAGTGATCAGGAAATTAGAGTTACAGGCCATACATGCCAGAAATGTATGTTTTAGTGAGCAGAAGGCAAGATCTAAATTCCCTACTCATCACTCTTGAAAAACAGGTGAGACTACATGAAGATGACCTCCCTTCATTTATGGTTATAGTCTTGATTAAAAGTGGCACAGCTGCTTTGATAGCCCCAGAGCTGCTAGGTGCATTAGGTAAGCTCAGTGCTGTTTGCTGTGCTAGTTTTGTCAGCACTTACCTTGTCATGCCTATAAAGAGACTTAGATAATTACTAAATTTTGTGTTGCATGGAAATTCAGGTAGAACATAGCTGATTAATTCTAGATAGGTATTTTAAATAGAAACGAATGGTCTTCTGCTTTCCAAGAAGTCAGTTATTGTTGGAAAATAGTATCCTGTATTGCTTTGTTTGATAGAAATGCCTTAATTTTTCCCAGATCATAAGCATTAGTAAAATATATATCATCTGTCCTTACAAAAATTAGGAGAGCAGAATGGTAGATCAAATTTCTCATAAGGAAAATCTGACCACAAAATGAATTCTCTGTTAAATGAGCTTGTAAGCAGCAAAATAAAGTTTGATGAGCAGTATAAGCCTGTGAAGAGAATCTTTCGGAAAGACTGATATGGAAATAATAAAAACATTGATAATAACAACACAGTCATGGTAATAATAATTATTATGATGATAATAATAATAACAATAACAACAGCATCAACAAAATAAAAAGTCCTCCACAAATCTGAACAAAGAAAGTGTAGTTTTGTTGGGAAATACTTCATACTAAAGATTACAAATTATAACATGGGTCCATGACATTAGCTTAGTGAAAGTTTAGGGATATATTCTTCTCACCTTAGTGAAGAATCAGGAGTGGCATGGTGGGAGAGCTAGTGTCAGACTCTGTTTTGTGTATTTTTTATTTTTATTTTTTAACTTTTGTTCATTTTCATTTAGGGATTGATTGTATCAATAGATGTTACCAGTCAGAATACAGACACAAAAAAATCTTGCAATTTATGCTGCCAAGAAAATTCAAGACTTTTTAATATTCTACAATTTACTCTTTAGTTGCTTGTAAAAGTCTTGCAGACCAGAGTGACAGAGCTGATTTTAGTAAAAGGCAAAAGTATATATAAAGTAGGTAAACCTTTAGCTTCTTTGAACTTCAGCTTGCCCTGTCACCAATTAGAAGGAAGTTGCTGCCCAAGCCTGTGAGCAAATACAAAATGAAAGAAAGTCTTATCTTCAGGATGTCAACAGATAATTCCTTACCTCAAGTACTAAGATAAGCTCTATTAATACTGTTGTTTGGGCATTTTTTCTTTCTCATATTCTCAAGAGGAGTCATATTTTAATGGACTGGTTTTATGGAAGTACCTGCCTTTATTCTTAATGTCTTTGTAAAAATCTCTGATGTTCCTGGAACTCTGCATGTTTATGCCAATTTCTTGTTTAGGTTATGGGGTCCAATGTCTTAGAGGCTTCAGAATGAAGCAGATTTACTTGGAAAATGTTACAAGCAAAATGTAAAGGGAAGAGAAGGAACTGTCATACGGCATGAGGCTTCAGGTCCTAGTAATTTACTGTCTCCAAAATTGATGTTATCATGTCCTTCTGAAGAATATTTAAGAATTCAATAGTAGCCAAATGTGAAGTATTCAGAAAGTACTTCTTAGTGTATGGAGTAATTCATTAACATCTTTAACAATTATAGAAATGTTAACATAATTTTTTGAAGTGTAATGGAACTCAGTCGGGAGTTAGTGGTTCTTTGGAAAAGCAAGCACTGAGTTATTTTAGAGCTTTCAACATATTTAGTGGTATCTAATGTAACACTTCCTATTTGTAGGTAGAGCAAAAAAAGTCTGGTTTTAATTGCATTTGCTTTCAAAACTGAATTCAGTTTCATTTTGCAAATGTTAATTAACATTTGTATAAAATACTTGAAAATCTGAAAATAATAAGTGCTGAAGGGGGTTGACTGAAAGCATATAACTTCAGTATTAGAAGAATGTTCTGATGACTCATGTACTGGCCAGATCAGAAAATAATGATTTCCTCCTTGAATGATATTGGAAAGACTCAATCAATGTTCTGTGTTAAAAGGAGTAGTGTTAATAATTTGCCATTAAAAGTAACATTTACAATATTTGTACCATACTTGATGTCATCGCCATTACAAGTAAATATCTGAAATGATTGAACTCCGAAGATGAGGAAGGAAGAGAGGGAACCAACTATCTATAATTTATAACTGTGTAAGCTTTCTAAGATTTAAGTATTATTTTTTCAAAGTTAAATTCTCTATCAATTAAATTATGTAGCTGTGCTCATGCAAGGTTTACCTGGCTAATCAATGAAGTTACTGTCTAACCTTAAAATCTGTGAGTGTTTGGTTGCTCAAGATAATGGAAAATTATTTTCTTTCTTTTTAGATATGGGATATCTACTCCATGCTAAATTCTAGGAGTTCAAACTGTACTAATAGGTTCCAAAATCATGGCATGCTTTGTTTTCAATGCATCCTCATTTTTCTTTAAGGGATCCGGAAAGCAAGTGAATACGTTTACACATTTACAAAAAAAAAAAACCTCATTGTCTTCCTTTTTTTTTCCTCTCTCTTCATATGGAATTTTAATCTTTTGCTTTTATTGAACTTTTTATATTTTTTGTTTGTTTGTTTTAGTATTGAATGGCCTGGATTTTAGTGATCTTTTTATTCCTTTTACTACTGTCAGGAATTGCTTTCTTACGCTTCCTTCTTTCAGAATTTTCCTTTTGGAACATTCACACTGCAATGCTGGTGTTCTTTACTTTATAGCAGTACAAATGTGACAATGCCTTTTCTCAGAATAGATGTCAGTAACATCACAAAAGCCTTCAATTTCATGGCATTTATTTCTTTAAATAGAAGATGTGGATTATTATTTTTTTAATCTCCTAGCCTTTGTCTCTCATATGTGTTCAAAAGGCAAGCTTTTTTGACCTATTTTGTTTGATTATTGCAAATTAATTTTAGTTGCTTTGGACGTTTCATGGTAGTACTGTGATGGGAATCATAACTTACATAGAAGATGGTAAATTTGGTGAGAAGTAAATGTAAACAATATTCCTATTTATTTTTATCTGTGATGATAGAAGAGCTATACTAGCTCTCTTGAAACAAATTAGCCAAAATGAAACTAAATGGAAATAAATAACAAAAAAAAAAAAAAAATGTCCATC
>VXAB01011181.1:595234-766074 GCA_013399175.1 Odontophorus gujanensis
ATCTAAATATGAACGCATGGTGTTATCACAAAGTTATGTAATACCAAGAATTCTTAAATTCATTGCCTGTATGCTTCATTTGTTAAGTACTGATTTTCACACATTTCTAGACTTAAACCACTATGTAGACCGTTATGGTTTTGCATGAATAAGCAAAAAATTATATGAAAAATGTAGTATATGAAAGCCAATGCACTTTAATAATGCTAATAGCATCCATGTTTGTGTTCAGAGAAAGTAAAAAGTAAAATATCGTTTTCTTAATTTAATGTCTCATTTCTAAATGGAGTCCCAGACAAGTTATATTTCTCCTGATTTTTTTTTGTAATATTTTGTAGGTAGAGTGTATATTGCAAATGCTACCATCTATGAACAGTTATTTGATCAATAATTGTAAACTGTTTTCTCAGCAGTAGCTTAAATAATGAAATGTCTAGAAAAAAAAATTAACAGATACTTAAATAGATAAAAAGATGAATACTAAAATAAATAAAAATAAAAACACATCAAATGACTCCTAATTAATAATTACATTTTTAAGACAAGTAGTAATGATTTATTGAATTCTTTGAAAACTTTCTTACAGATTTAAAACTGTAGTGACTGGATTACTTACATATTTACTCACATAAGTAATCACATTAGTTATAATCCTGTAGCTTCTGTTTGTGGTTCCTTCCATCATTCTAGATATTATTTTTAAAACTGATGTTAATCTTCATAATTACATGAGGAAACTTTAAGTAAGTAGCTAAAACATCAGACATGTTTAGGTGGGAGTTCAGTCATGCAGTTGCTATTTTCTACACACAGCAAACTAAATCAAATAAAACGTATGTTTTGAAAGATGATGAAATCGTTCTAGCATGGGATCCGTCTGGTTTTCAGATAACAGAATGTTACTAAAAAGTTACATTTTTGTATCAACCAAGTATTTGAACCTGTGCAGAAAAAAAGTAGTTATCTCTTGGTGACTCGTCCACATGCACCACGGTTTTGGTGTTGCTGCAGATTCTTCATCCTGCTTGAACAGTAGGACCGAGTGGGTCAGGGAACTGACTGATGCAGCTGGGGCCCTCCTTTTCTTCATAAATTTCCAGCTCTATTTAGGACCCTAATGGCAATGAAATGCCATTAATTATTCCTTCATCTGCCTATCCATCTCCCTAGTAAATAATTAAATATATGTGTAAATAATAATAATAATAGTAAATAATACACATAAATATATGTGTATACATTTTCTGTTCTTGATTTTTCTTTAGGTTTCTGGCAAAGCTGTGTTTCAGTTCATTACAAAATATCATACTAAATCCTGATGAATCTACTTCTTCTGAGATTGTTTGTTTCTCACATTGAAATTCTACAGATTGTGTAACATTTTAAAAATGGAAAGCAAATGGTCTTCCACTTCATGAACACAATGATCTGTTCCCTTTTTCATTTAGTGGAAAAAAGATACCACGAAAACTTGCATGTGAAAGGTGATAACTGTTGCACACATGAATAATTTCATCAGAACTTGAAAATCCGGTATAAATGCATTTTGTAGGATGCATATTCCAAATGGAAATGAAATTTCCTGCATGCCCTCCTCACTGCTCAGCCATAGAAGTTGCTTAATTCTTGTTATAAGATACTCATTTCTTTAGATGTGCTACCAGCTTTGTCTGGTTTCTAACTCCCACTCCATTTAGCAAGGTATAAAGCATGCTTCACAGTGCTGAAGAATTATTCACTTGGTGCTTAGTGGAAACCACTTGACAGTTTTCGGTTCATTCTGTTTGATTTGACACTTCCAAAAGAACAGTGACCTTCATTAGTTTGATCATATGGAAACAGCCTTGTTACCAGAAGTGATTTTAAGATATAAGAAAAATAGGCTTACCCTAGTTAAATGAAGCAAAGTTGAACTGCAGACTTGCAATAACTGGAAATAACTGTACTTCAGAAGTATCAAACAAGAAAATAAGATTATGAATATATGACATATAAATCTGTTTAACTCTTCTTTAGCCTCCGGGAAACAAAAGAAGGTAACGTTTTTACTCCCAGGGCTTTCATGCCCTGAGAGGTCTTTCAGGTATGTTCTCATTGTTCTTCATCACCCCAAAAAGACAATTGAAGACTTTGAGTGCTTCTGCTTCATGGTTTCCCTTGTAAGATCTTTTTTTATCTGTGCTTAGAAACTAGAATATTGCATAGAAGCAGGAGAGGATTAGATCGATTCTTTTGTTTTTCTGTCACATTACTTGTTCGCTTGTTCATTATGCAATTTAGTTTGTATACATTTTGTTATGCCTGATGTTTTTGGAAGCCATAAGGTTTTTTGTTCATTTTTAATCTGGCATTACATGTTACCTTAAGGAATAATCTTTCTACAAGTACTTTAATAGATTTGTGATGCATAAAAGCAATGTCTGGGATCTTGATGAAATAAATGAGAGACTTCACATTAATCTAGAAAGTATAAGTTCCTGCTCCGACATTAGTTTTTGATTTATTGACTACATCCTCTCATCACAGTATTGACACACTAAGGGATGAATGAAATGTTTTAGATGACACATATTAGTTTTGTTGTTTTTTTTCTTCCATATTTACCTTAGTATTGCAATAGTTTTCTAATGCCAACATTTAAGAAGGAAGATTTTTAAGTATCTGAAAAAAAATTATAAGAAATACCTCTTTACAAGAAGAGTTAAAAACAGATAAAGTCTAAATTGCTATCTGAGTAGGTTGGCTCCAACTGTTCTCTACTGTATACTCCTCCTTACCTAGTTCTACTCCATAATGATAGCCTACAGACAGTAAGTTGGTAATGTTACAACTGTTCCTGTGACTCCTTCAGTACTTCAGCATTTAAAAAAGAAGTGGTTTAAAATTATCCTAGTTGAACTCTGCATCTACCATCAAATTACTCTTGTTAGACCAGTCTCTCTAAGAGTCACAGTTGTTCATAAGAGCAGAACCAACATCCTTTTGTGTAGGGATATTGTATGATATACTTTAATAAAGTAGTATCTCCTTGAGGATGACAACTCAGGTCAGACACCTCATGTTTTGGAAGACAGCAGATGAGTAGATAGAGCACTTTCTGTAAGAAATAATTGACAAATGGAGAACTTTAACAACTTCTCAAGAAAAAGAAATGGTAGTTTATTTACTTATAAAAATTAAGAAAAAAAATAATGTTTGAAAAATGGCATTCCTCACAGCTCAGTATTTGGGCAAGTTTTGTTAAACATTTTCATCAGTGATCTGGATGCGGGGATCATCCAGTAATTTTGCAGACAGTACCAAGTTAGGCAGGATTACTGATCTGCTTGAGGGTAGGAAGGCTCTGCAGGGGGATGTGAATAGGCTGGGTCATTGGGCTGACTCCATTCACGGGGCATTCAACAAGTTAAATGCCTGGTGCTACACCTGGATTGCAACAGTTCTGTGCAGTGATACAGTTGTGGGGCAGAGTGCCTGTGAAGCCCTGTAGACAACAAAGATCCAGGGGCATTAGTTGACCGACAGTGTGCTCAGGTGTTCAAGGTCCCCAGTGGCATCCTGGCCTGGATGAGAAACAGAATAGGCAGCAGGACTGGGGACAGTTGTTCTCTGGCAAACAGTGTTAGTGAGATCATGCCTCAAATACTGTTCATTTTTAGGGTGCTTATTACAAGGACATTGAATTGCTGAAGTATGTGCAGAGAAGGGCGATAAAGCAACTTCAAGGGACTGGAGAACAAGAGTTGTGAGGAGTGACGGAGGGAGCTGGAATTGTTTAATCTGGAGAAGAGGAGGTTGGTGGGAGACCTTATTGTTCTCTAGAACTACCCGAAAAGAGACTGCCAAGAGGGAGGTTTTGGTCTCTTCTCTCGGATGACAAGTGATAGGATGCAAGGAAAAGACCTCAAGTTATGTGATGGGTAGTTTAACTTGAAAATTGTGAAGAATTTATTTTCAGGGAGGATGATCAAGCACGGGAACTGGCTGCACAGGGAAGCAGTTGAGTCCCTATTCTCATTTAAGGGAAATGAGACTAAGTTACATGGTTTAATGATAGTACTGAGTAGATCAAGTTGGACTTTGTCCTGAAGTTCAGGTTGATAATTCTGCTTGATCTTGAGTGTCTTGTCCAACCTCAATCATTCTACAATTTTAAGAACACACTCATAATTTTTAAAATTGGAAAAAAATTGTTCTATACATTTGCAAAAATTTCAACTAGACTAATCTTTAAATGAAGAAAAATGCATAGCTTAGTTCAAAGCATATGAAATAAGATGAAATTCAAAATTCAGTATCTGGGAATTCAAAGAAAAGTGTATTATGTGGCTGCAACTCAAGTAGAAATAAATCCAACCTGATGGAGTATTCTGGATAAAAAGAAGATGCTTAAAATGTGTATTTGTTTTTGACAGACACTTTGGAAAGTATTTAAACTCTGTGAAAGATGTATAAGTAATTTTTTTTAATAGAACATCACTTAAAAATTGCTTGTATTAATTACTTTGAAGTAGTATTCTTCTTGGATAAGCAATATCAGCGTTGGTTGTGGGCAGTTTTTAGGATGTATTCCCCAAAGTCCTACAGGTTTTGAAAAATTTGTTTGGCACTTGCTAATATTACAGTTTCAAGTCTAGCTCCTTATACCATGTCTTGCACTCTTCTAGTGCTACCTTGTCCATATACTGTCATGTAATGTGTTGTGCTTTTGGTCATATAACCGTGCAGATAATGCAGTTGTCTGCAAGCAGTTCTATAGCAACATTTTGTCAACGCAGTACAACTTCATCCACCACTTTTCTAACTTGCTGTACTTAGCCTGACAACTGAAGTTATTACAGTTGATAAAGAACATAAACTTTTTTCTTCCTCTCATTTTCATTCTCTTCAACAGTGACAACCCATTCTGTAAGGCTACTCAGTCCCTTAAGAATGAAGATCTCAGAAAGCCCTTTTTCTCAGTTCCTATTCCTACAAAGGGGAGAGGAAAAAATTAAAATTCAGGATATTATGACAAGAAATATAGAACTATTCATAAATCATTTTCTCTAATTGGCTGCATTTCAAGCTGAGTGTGTCTTCTGATCACGCTCATTGTTGCAAGGTATAAGTAAATTGAAACACTCACACATGCATATGAAAAGACTTTCATTTTTCAACTAAAGAGTATCAGTGCATCAGTAGTTTCTTTTAGTAGCGTGAATTATAACTGCCCCTAATTCTACCCTGTGGTTGTATTCTGCAGGTGGTCAGATTGCTTTAAAATGTATGAAGGTACAGTGAAAATATTACTTCTTTAGGAAACTGTCGATATATTGATGACAATGCTTTTGAAAAGCACTCTCCTACAGATCAAAATGAGCGTGGTTTTGAAGTATGTGTTGGTCAAGGAAAACATGTTTTCTACTTGGCAAATTCTGTTTAATTGTTCACTTTGTTGGAGTCCATTTTGAATTTAATGCACTTATCTAAATGTTTTAAAAGATTACCCTTTTTTCATCTTTACTTAGGCTAAATATAATGCACAGTAACGTGATGTGATTTATCCTGTGATTGACAGGATGTTCAATTTGTTCTTTTTCTCATGCTCCTTTTCTGTTGTTTCTTCTGCTGTTGCTTTAAAAACAAGAGAGTGAACTCTCAGGGAACAGATTTATATTTGTCTTATCAATACCAGGAAATCTGAACAGAGAAAACAATTTTTTTTGTTTGTTGTTTCTCTGCTATTGTACTGAAAAATGTAACACAATTTTGTAAATATACAAAATTGAATTTTAAGTCAGTAGCTTCCTTCACTAAGATTGTTTTTTTTCCTCCATATACTAAATCAATAATAACCAGATTGTGAAATGATTATATTAAATGCCTTTTTTTTGTTTTGCTTTATTCTTACTTCTAACGACATACTGAACTATTTGACAGTTCAGCAGAATTTTTTTTTGTCCATCTTACTGATGTAGTCACTGTTGAACAGCTAGTGAATAGTATTGATGAAAAAATAACTACCTTGAAATAACTTATTCATCTGCGATACTTTAGTGTTGGACTGCGAGCATCTGGAGCCATTCTAGGACACTTTTCTTGTAAGCAAGTGCAAAACTTGTGTGAATCAAGTAAAATGATAACTTCAGCTGGAGCCCTTCATTTAGGAAAAGTATGGTTTTGGAATAACCTGAAGTGGAGAAGGTCCTGAAAGATTTAGTTTGTATAACATATTAGCTGGACTGTATATTAGCATGATGTTTGTCAGGCTTATGTAAGCATACTTTGACTACTTCTGTGTATTCTATTTAGTTTACTAATGCTTGCAGCTATAAAAATAGCTGTAAAATTTGTTTATTAACTATAGAAGACTAATGGTAGCATTGAATTTTGCAGACATTTTAAATAATGGCATATACTTCTGCTTGTATGCAATTTTCCTTCTGATACTCAATTCGGATTTGTTAGTTGTGATATATATTTTGTTTATAAATTCAAATAATGGCAACATAGATTAATAAATACATACATTTATCAAACAATGACAACATAGGTTTATATATATATATAAAATTCCTTTGGTCTGTGAACAAAATACTGTCTTTTTTTTTTTTCAGACCATTCCTTTGCAGATTGACTGGTAAATAAAAGCTATTCTGAATAATTAAGAATCCTCTTAAGATAGTTTTGAATTCAGATTCTTACAATAAACATACTGTGCTGTTTCCAAAATTAATTAAATAAATGAAGTAGAAGAAATTTAAATACAAAAGGTGCCACACTAAAAAAAGAGATTTAGATTTTGAAATGTTGAAGACACAGCTTTTAAGTAATTATTTTATTATTAAGTTAATCTAAGTTAATATTATTATTAATAAATAATATTAACTTAGATTCCTCAGATCTCAGGAAGATAGACGTTTGACACAGTTACTAATAATTTTAAATCCTTGTACTTCAGCGATTTTAATAGTGCACATGGAACCAAATTCTTTTTGTCTACCTGGATGTTTTTGTTGTGTAGACATCACAGTATGCGTGTGCAATGAATCTTCACCATAAAATATCAGTATCTGAGCTTAGTAGTGTTCTATTGTGATTTACACTAAAATAAGAACAAATACATTACTTTTTCTGGCCAAATCTTACATTTTTTTGCCAGACTGAATGTTCTTATGTAATAGGTTTTGGTATATTTTGTTATCTTTGCAGTAGCCTTTGGCTGTTGGCATGTTTTTGTTTTATGTAATTTTTGAACATTTTAGTGTTATGTATTAAAAATCTTAAATTTAGGGCAGGAAATAATGATCAAGTTGTTTTCTTTATTTTTCTAAGATTTAGGCAAATTGTTTTCTGGAGCAGCAGAGTCACGTGCCTTCAGTTCTCTTATGTTTCTATTTTTGGAACTCTGTTTCTTATTCTAAGGTTGTTACCGTAGTTCCAGGTGACTGAACACTAAAACAAAACAGAATATTCTTAAATATTTTCTTTTTCACCAACATTCCTGTCAGCATCCAGTCAGACAAAGAATTTCATATTTTCCAGTGACCTTGCACAACAGCTCATGATATTCGTAATTCTTTATAAATTGTCTTCTTGTGTCCAACAGCCTTTTGAATAGCACTTTTCTGATCCTTTTCATCTGCAGTCAGTAAGTCTGACTGATCATGCATGGTTTGCTGAGTTCAATTCTAAGACAACGTACTCGGACTGGGTTTTCTGAAGTTCTTCATTTGGCATAAATATGCAATTTGTATTTCCTTCTGTGTAAAATATCCCACTAGAGAGTATATATTGGAGTAATACATAGGTATCTTACATAGACATTGGTTCAGACTAGAGGTTTTCAGTACATTTTGGAAGTGAATGATTGTATTTTCATCTTTAGAGAGTGTTTGTTTTTGTTTTTTATTAATAAAAAAACAGCTGAGGGTCGGTATTCAAATGAGAGCATTATTTAGAAGATGTGAACTTACAATACTGAAGGGATTTTCATGTTACAGAAAATTAAAGGATGGTGTTACATGCCATTTTTTTTTAAATTATCTCTGCATATTTTATCTTCTGTAGTACTTCACTATTTGGTATAATCCAGCTCAGAATTAGCTCTGTGGACATTATGGTGTACTTATCACCAACTGCAATACTTTGTTGAATGGGTTAGTCATTCACTGGTTCAAGAAAAGGAAATAATTAACTCGATTTTGTTCAGGTTACCCAGTAAATTCCTGAACTTTCCTTCATATCTCTAATATAGCAAAATTACTTCGCTTTATAAAAATCACTGTTATATGTAAGATAATATATAATTATATTTATAATCATATATGTATTTTAAAAAAAAATCCACCATGTTAAGTATCCTTATCAGATGCTTTTTTTTTTTCCTTTTTCTTGAGGGAGATAACCCAAGTGTTTCATGAGGAAATGGGTTTCAGAGTGTTGTAGAAAGTATATTCAACCACTTGTGTAAATGGGCTCCTAAGATGTCCTGAATGCATTTTTCATAACACAACCTGATTCCACTTATGAGTGGAAGAATTGGTTATGATGGAATCTCAGGACCATGGTACATGATGAAAAACTCAGACTTGCTGTGAGAAGTACAGTCCCTATAGAATGACTGCTGATATATGTTACTTGGATACAAATCTCATGGAACATCATATCCACCTAGAAATGTTTCAATTTTGTGTTGACAAGAAGCAAAAGCATTTCTTATTTAGAGTAGCTGTTTTAATGAATTAGTATAGTTGTACAGCCAGTTTTCTTTAGAGAGAGTTTTTCATCCAACTCTTTAAAAGCAACAGCAACAAACTAAACAACTGACACTGAAGCAAAAATACGTGATTTTTGTAGTTGTCTCATGAACAAATACAATAAGCAAGCTATTACAGTTTTGTGAGCTCTGCTGACTGAAATTTCCATGCTGTCAGGAAACACAAGTGGACGTACTGTTAAGTCTCAGTGTCTAACAGGGAAAGAACTGGAGTAATATTCTGAAATTGGTTGGTTATTATAGCCCATATGCCTGTGAAACTGAGACATTAATTTCCCACAGCACAATCCTTGAGCCACATGCTCTCACCATGACATCAGGATTTTATTTAATCAGTTCAACAACATTTCTGTTATACACTATTCCTTTACACCACAATTTGTTGTTTAAGCTATACACTGAAGCTTGTAACAGAAATCCACCATCCAGCCTATTCCTGGTGTGCTCTGATTGTGCTTCATTTTTCCTATTCTGTTTCCTCATTTTCTTTGACCTGAACCTGCTGCCACATGTGCTTACTCACAGACTTTTTCCCTAGGCTTGAACAGAGGATACTGACCGTTTTTCTTCTCTTTCCCTAAACATCAGCTGAGTCCCTGTAATGATCTTTATCCCTTCTTCCAGAAATATGAAGAGCACTGATAGGTGGAGGTCTCCTTTCCCTGCTGAAGCATTTCTTATCCCTTCAGTCTTTAGTGTACACCTCTCTGGAAAGAACTATGCAACATGAGGTGCAGTATCAGATCTACGATGTAGTGTTGGTTCAGTAATTTCACTTGCTTTCAAATATTCTAGGAGTCACTGTTCCCTTCCGTGGAAGATCTATGAATTTTTAGCATAGTGAAGAAGTCTTAAAGAAAAGCAGCTTATGCTGACTGAAGTCAGGAAATTTAAATAGTTTTTAAAAAGTGACTATTTCTTCCTGTAGAACAAAGCTTTTATTGTTTGTGCTTTTCATTTATTTATTTATTTTTGTCACATTTTGTCTTGCTGTAAGACTAGGGCCTCTGATGCTTTACCTAGCAGATTTGCTCTGCTTCTAGTGATTATCGTGTTCACCGCAATCACATTTCTTTCAAATAGTGTTTTAGATAGCCCTTGCAGTCTGCTAACATTTGCCTTAATGAATTAGGAAAGTGTAACCATTAATTATATCTTGCAATGAATCTTAAAACAAAATTGCTGAAGTCCCTGAAGGACTTGCTCTTCAAAATTATTAAGCCTTGAGTTCGTTTGGTGAGAATTAAAGATGATTGCTGTTCTCATTTCTCAAATGTGATTGTGTTTCTTAATACTGTTTGAGTCACAAGCCTGGCATTTCTGTCTTTGTATACAACAAAACACACAATGTTCACCGTAGTATCGTACTTTATGGCCCACAACAGTTTATCTGCTCTTCTTCATTAAACTGAACTTACTTGCAATTACAGCTGAAAAGTACCAGAGCTCTCCAATATGGTAACTTCTAGAAATACTCTATTTAAAAAAAAAAAACAAAAAAAACCAGGCTTTTAAGTTACTCTACTTATGTTTTTCCTTTATTTTTCACCAGTTGAAAAGATACAAAGCCAGTGGGATGATGTTCACGGACACCTCCAAAGCCGAAGACAACAGCTTCAAGAGATGCTAAAGGATTCAACACAGTGGCTGGAAGCTAAACAAGAAGCTGAACAGGTTCTTGAAAAAGCAAAAGCAAAGCTTGAGTCATGGAAGGAAATTTCCTATACAGTGGAAGCTCTGAAAAAGCAGAACGCTGAGCTTAAGGTCTGTATTAAGAAATAGGAATTTAAGATAAATAATCAAAATGTTGATAGATGATTGAAAATATTTCTGCTTGCATTAGTTACATTTTTAAAGCAAATGCACCTTAGAGGTGCAGTGACAAGTCCTTTATCTCTTCCCATTTCCAACAAAAATTTACTAAAAAAATGATTTATTCTTTGTTTTAAAAATAAAGTCTAAAACATGTGTCACATACTTCTTGAATGAAATTGGTCTTGTAAGTCATAGGAAATAGCTGGTTAATCTTGCAGAGAAAAAAACAAAACAAAACAAAAAACCCTACTTTTTCAGCACAAGTATTTCTCATCTCTTCTGTACACCAGTCTTAGCTGAGGTCCTGGCACCGCAGAGTGGAGAGCCTCTAATATTGATATTTCTGTCTATATTGTCTGGGAAGTTGTATAGGTTGCCTGGAGGTAGTTAAAAGAATGAAAGAAAATTAAAAAATGCAACAAGCTATTTTAAAATCAACTGTTTTTTGATTTTCAACAAGATAATCTCACTAAGTTCAATCTTGGCAGGTTATTAATTGCAAATATTCTGAAATAGCTAATTTTATGTCTTTGGCAAATATATTGTCACATTTTAGGTTTTAAAATGTACACCTCAGTTATCTTAATTAGCTGAACTACACCTCAAGCAATGCAGATGCACCCTAACTGTTGCATCAGCTTTTAAGTTTCTTATTAAAGAAATAGTCATACTTTGGTGACATTTCTCATGAATAAATTTTGAGAACAGCTGTTTCAGATTAACAATATCTCATTTTCTTCTTGGGGACAAACAAGATTGAAACCAACCAGTTGATCAACCTTTTAACCTGGGTTCTGCCTTCATTTTAATGGAACATTACTTGAGATGGTCGGGTTATAGTGAAGAATAACAGTTGCTCACTAGTGTATTGGAAAGAGTTNCACAAATATTTTCTAATATGTTCTACTCTTATGACCCGGTATTATTTTTATTATTTTAATTCCTAGCACTCACTTAAAGTTTGTGGACTTCATCAGTCTTATTTGCCTTATTCCTTTAATGCCTGTAGGAGGCATAAAAACTTTCATCATCGTCTTGGTTTTGGACTGGGAAGTGGTTTTCTTCTTTAAGATTATGCCATAAGGATCATTGCTTGAGATGGTTGGGTTATAGTGAAGAATAACAGTTGCTCACTAGTGTATTGGAAAGAGTTAAGAGATTATGAATACTACACTCATTTAGCATAGACAACTCCCATTTCTCACTGTCCTTCTGCAGAGATGGAGCTTATGCTTCTGCCCAGTGTTTACTTTAAGAAAAAAAAAGGAAGAAAAAAGTTTTAAAAAATCAATGTTCCACCTCTGCAGAGGAAAAAAATGAAAAAATAAATTAAAAACTAAAAAAAAGTACAACTGTTTTCTGCAAACCATCTTATGTCTCACTGTGTGGAGTCTTAGGTCTCAAATACAAATTACATAACTAACTAAATGATTGAAAATGCTATTTTAGAAATGAATTTCATGTACACTTTCTCTTACCAAGCATATGTGAGGATTAGAAGAGGTTCATCTAAGAGTGTATGGTTTATGAAAAATATGGAGTTTTTTGGAAAACTTAGCAAAGAATAGGAAAAAAAGGATGATTTTTTTTCTCCTTCATCTCTTTGTAGAGAAAGTATACTTGTATACTCATTCATAGATTGTATCTCTGCATGAGCAAGTTTTTGAAAGGCTATCTGTGAATCCTTTTAACTTCTGTAGAAGATAAGCAGCAGTTAGGGTATCAGGACCTTATGCCACTCCTGTTCTAGTATGAATTTAATGTTACATGCTGTGTCCAGTTACAGATATTAGACTGTAATTATAATTTAGCTGTTAAAGCTGGTCAGACTCATGGCTAATCTTCAGCTTAATTTCCTTTGCCCTGATGAAGATATGAACATCCATAGGCTCTACTGTTCCAGGCATATGTTCTTTTGTTTGATTTTGCCTCTCCTTTCTCTCACAAGTCTGTAAAATATTCACCTCTGTCTTAGAGAATCTTCTTTTTTTTTTTCCCATCCCCTCCTTTTTTTTTTCACAAGCTTTCATAGCAGAATTATCTCTGTCTGCCAGTAATTCCTATTGTGTCGATTCCCTCATGAAAGCTTCTCAAATGTGACAGCATCAGCTGTTGTGTTCATGCTCAAGATAAGGGGTCATGAATTCTAAGCAAAGCTGAAATCTTATTTGAATTTAACAGCTTTATATTTCTTCTGTCTACCAGTATCAAAACTGAAAAAAACAGAAATATATCAAGTCCACAGAATAAATGTTTTCCATCCAAACATATATATTTTGATATCCCCTGAATAAGTAGAGTAAATACACTGTCTTTTGGCTTGCTGTTATACTGATGAAAACAAAGCTGTCATTTGTATTAATTTCTACTGGGAGGAAGAGAGGTGTCAGTGAGAATCTCAAATGAATTCTTCAGAATATTCATTTTGTCAGCATTGTATCACAGCACAATTTAATGCGAGAATGTAGTCACCAAGTGTTCTGGTTTTTGTTAAACATTATAGGTCTGCCTAAAGACAGCTTAGTCAGTGCAAAAGTTCCCTGCTCTTGGTGAACTCTGAGTCAGTGTTTGTGTTAATGCTCTTCTGTAGTGCATCCTTATACATGAGTAAATTCAGCAGCACTTGTTCTTTGATTATTTATTTATTTTTACAATTCCAGCATAGAACTAAAATCTGTAACTAGCTTATATCTGCACAGTAATGGTTTTTAATGGAATTTGACACACTCATTACTGACGTTTAAAAGAAAAGGAACTGCAGACAGTGTAGCTGCTAATTAAAATTATGATTCCTTTGAGACTGAAGTTATATCAGAGCTAATTTGCTAAGGACTAATATTTTGTTGTTTTTCTTTTTCCATTTTATTTTTTAGTTTGATATTCAAGAATGCCATGAATTCAATTAAAAAAAAAACAACATTGCAGTTATGTAAGACAGAACATAATGGGAGTCTGATAGGGCAGGCAGTTAAAACGTTTACCTCAACACGTTCTTCTCAGGTGTGTACACAAGGAGTAGAGTTGAAACAATGCATATGCTCACCAAAGTTGGTGAAAATTTACATACCAATTTCCAGTAAAGTAGAAAATCCAAATTGTTTCTGTTGCAAAGCTCTATATCCATGATTTCTTTCCTGAGTGATGATCTAGTTTTGTAACATCAGGAAGTTAATGGATTAGTGTTGAAGTTAATGGTGAGAATCAGTGCTTTTGGAAATAGCCATGTAATGAATCTTTCTACATTTTTATTGTAAAACTGGGTTTAGAATGTTTTAAAAGGTCATAAACATTACTTGGAACTGGACAAAACGTATTTTTTTTTTTTTCCTATCCATTAGTTTACAATACAGAAAAAAAAATGCTGAGGCAACTTTTCTTTTTAAAGCAGCAAACAGTCAATCTGATGAAATGCTCTTTCTAGAATAAAGTAGCAGTGTGCATGCATACTACAGAGAGAAAGGTAGTGTATGATAAAGATTAATAGATGTAACTACAGAATGGATGCTTGCTGTAAAAGAGACCTACAAACCTGAAATAATAACTTCTGTAAACATTATTTAGTTTTGTTTTTATAGTTTTCATTATGTGTGCATAAATATTAAAAATTATATATTTAGTATATATCATTCCATCAAGAAGCTCCATACTTAACATGAAAGAATAACTTATAAAAACTATTTAAGAAGCTTTAGCTTAGCTGCGCTTAACATGTTCAGGTGATTCTCAGCGAGTTTGTAGGCGCCTCCTGATGTTGCATTGATAAAACTAAAATCTCTTGCTCAGAATGCATAATTGGGTTGCTGTCTTGTTGTCTGAGGTTATCTGGTGCACAGTAAACGTTCTGCTCTGATGTGAGGGAATAACACAGGAAAGAGAGGAAATAGATGTTTTCAGTTTCAAGTTATGGAGGGGACCTAAAGATGGTGAAGCACCTTTTAACAGGCAGCTGTTTTGGGGAAAGGTAGATGACAGTAATAAAACCAACAGAACTCCCAATATACACTTTTCAAAGGTCAAATCAGTTTCAGTCCCAATCTTAACCAAAATCAACTTACAGACTTTCTGAGATGAAAACATTTGAACACAGAATGTTCAAAAATACTATTTTTTATTTTATGTTTAGACTGTTTAATCACAGATCACATGTTTAAGTTCAGCTCTCTGTGGAGAATTTATTATCAGAACCAAAACAGGATTTTATGAGGAATATAACTTCGTACGTGAAATGAGAGAATAACAGTTCTTCTTCATATAGATCACCTAATTTTGAGTATTAAAGCACACTAGTAAAGAGGGTCAAGCCTTATGGTTTCAGTTTTGGGGGGAAATAGCATCTACTGTTTACACACAACTTAGTGTTTCTATTGGCAAGTTCAGCCATCTCCTTTCATTCGCATTGTCCCATTGATTGCTTAGTTGTAGTTTTTGCCTAGTACAAAAGTACAAGTAGAACACCGATTCTCTTTTCTCTTTCATTTTGTTGTTACACATTATGGACTGAATACATGGCATATTTATATGGAAATTTTTTCTGAGGAAAGGACTAGCAGTAAAAATGCACAGGATCTGTTTTCTGACTGAATCGTAGTCCAGATCTCCTGGCATGTTGTTGCAGTGATGCAGCTGGCCCAGGTAAAGGAACCGGGGTAGAAAGGCGAAGATGAAGAGGGTAGGGAAGAGAGAAAGAAAGGAAGGCATGTTTAAAATCTAAAAAGCTTTTTAATAGTAAAATGTAATACAGTTGCTTTATAAAGACATTGTTAGGCTTACCAGTAGAATTTTGCTTTACTGCAGATTTAGTGCTGTTCCAGTAGATGGCACTAATTACATAAACAATACAGTAAAAAGAAAGAAATGTGAAAGTATTGGCATTGTTCATCAATTCCTTAGTATTCTTTCACATTATAATGCAGAAAATTATATGGAAAATGTTAGTTCATTATATTTTCCATCTCAGTGTAGTTCAGTATCACAAGATATAATAATGCATCCATATATTTGTCAAAACAAACAAACAAAAAAAACCAGGCAGCCTTCTAATATTTATCAATTTTTGAGCTGCCATTATTTGACATATAGTACTTTTGATGCTTAATTCCCTCAGAGATTAGCAGTAGTCCTGCTTATACCTAAAAAAAAAATAAATAAAAAGAATCAAACATTTAGAAATATAATCTAACCTTAGCTATCAGTCCTGAGGAAGTCCTTCTTTTATTTTTTATATTGCTGGTATAACTTGTCCATCTCCTTTTCTAATGATCATAGTATGTGTGTAATTGTTTTAAAATAATCTGAGGTTTATTCTTTCTTTTCCTTCAGCAATTTTCAAAAGAAATACGACAATGGCAAATAAATATAGAAGTGGTAAATGACGTGGCACTTAAGTTGCTCCGCGATTATTCAATGGATGACACCAGAAAAGTAGAGCTGATGACAGATAACATTAATGCGACATGGGCTACAATCAATAAGAGGTAGGACATGAATTCTGTCATTAGGTTTGTTGTTAAAATTAACTAACATTCATTGTCCAGCTTTAGTTGGAGATTATAGGAGATAAAAGTTTTGAAAATGTCATGGATGCAGTTAGAAAGGTAAAGAATGATGGCAATTCTTCTCTCACGTTTGTGTCTTTGGAATGCTAGTTAATTGTCTTGTAAAGGTTTACCTCCTTCCTCCAGTTCTCCTCTTTTGAAAGCAGTTGCCAGGTAACTTCAGTTCATAGGTTATGTATTTTAACCATTCAAAATGAAGTGTACCGTATTTCAGTGTACTGTCTTTACATCATAGTCACTATGGTGATATTGTTGGAATCATAAACTGAGTCTGAATATTCAGACATACTGAAGCAGGCTTAAAGTAGAAATGAAGCTTAAAGTAGAAATGAAGTAGAATTGTAGCTCTGAAGCAAATCTATAGTCAAGGAAGTTTTTGTTAGATCCTTGGTCACATTCTTGATTACATTTCAGAGTCTTGCAGTGTTTTGTGTAGATAGCAATTCCTTACTAAAAGCAATTTTTGCAGCTTGTTACCAAATCGTGGATCACTCAGTGTGCAATCTATAAAATCAGAATACTCCTCAGATAAAGATTACTCTCTTTGTGGTAGTTAAAAGGGGTTATATTTGTGCACTGGATAAGATACATAAAAATTAAAGTTGTTTCAATCGATTTAGTTTCTTGGATTAAGTTTTATTGCTTACAATTGAAACTAAAACTGTATTAGTTTTTAAGATGTTCGAATTAAATTGTATTAACAAAGCCAAAGAAGTTGTTTTGTTAAATATACGTTTTGCAAGATTATCTTGCATAATGGAAGTTACAAATATTTTACTATCTGCAACCTGAGAAACTGGCTGGACAATTTCCTACATGAGAAGGGCTGGATATTTCATGCTCAAAACTATTCCCCACGAGTAGGTAAAGTGAGCAGGTCAGAATGGTTAGATGTCAGAACAGAAGGGAATTGTTCTTGCCTGTGTGTAGAACTACAGCTGCTGTTTGGTGCTATAGCTTTGTAGTTCTCAAGGCCAGCTCTAGCTGTGGCTGCAGTAGTTGCTCCGGTAGCAATTATAGCTAGGGAGGCATCTGTATGTCTGTTAATGGTACAGGCACAGATGCAAGTCTGTCTCATGCTGCCTTAATGTGCTAATTGTGATTGTTGCATGTAATCAGCTGAGTACTATAGACTAACAGAGATTACAAATTCTTCAAGAGACTCCTTGCAAGTTTTTACAAAACCCAGAGTTGTTCACAGCTTGTGTGTTTGATTAATTACTGGAGTAAACATTTCATGGCTTAAAAAAAGAGTTGCTTAGATGTCTGAGTTGGCATTTCTTATTAAGAAGGACAAGAGAGTTGGATTAAGCTTGTAGATGCAACTGTAACACTAGGATTTTGCAGGTTTTGGATACACTACTTTGCTACCTTTATAATACTTTGTTTTGTATATAATTTTTCCAAGATTTCCCAGGATTTGAGAACTTGAAAAATAAGTAGTCTGAAAACATTAGTTGGTAAACTTTTCTGAGGGCTGTGTCACGTTTGTCTTTCATGAAAAGCTGATAAATAGGGACCTAACTGAGGTTAGCAAAAAGCTTCAACTTGGGAGCCCTGCACCTGTGGATTTATCACTTCTGTTCCAAGCAGTACCCAGTCTTTTTGGTCATGGAGAAGGTCCTGAGTGAGGTCGTGAAAGAACATCCTAAAGATTTGTTTTGTTAAGCAATTCTGTGGAAAGCAAAGATGGACTCAGTGAGTCTTTGAGTGACTTAAATGCCAATTTAAAGGTTGCATTGTTTCTATTGTATTGTTTTGTTTTGTTTTTCTCCCTTTTCAGTTCAGCTTTCAACAGACTGTCTTGATGGTTTTGGGTGTGGGGTTTTGTTTTTGTTTTGTTTTTGCTTGTTGTTTAATCTGTAACATAATATTTGCTCTGAGTAGAAAAGGGACACTTCAACTGTTTATCACAGGCTACAAGGAAAGCTAGCTCTCCATTGAGCTGAGTATGTAACAGTTTCAGATATATCAGTATTACTTTCCTCTAAACCACAAGTAGGTAATTCAATGACCTGGTAGCGATGTGGAAATACATTCCAAATAGTCGTCTTGGTCTTGTCTCTGATATTTTTGGAAATAATCTTGTTGGTACTTATTAATATGCTGAGTTTTGTTTTATCCCCTTGTATCTTTAATTCAAATGACCTAATTATTTTGTGCATATTTTCTTTTTAAAAGAAAAGAATTGTAGTGTATCACATTGTTTTGATGTGGTTTACCGCTAACTAGGCATTAATATCAAAATTGCGTATTGGTGTGAAAAATGTAAACCCTCCTTCCCATGTACCAGATCAGTGAAACAACAGGCAGGGAAACTGCAGCAGTACTGTGCTTTGCCTATTGGCAGTAGTTCAGGCAAAGCAAGTTTTTCAGTCATTAAGGCAACATCTGCCAGCTTCTGTTTTGTTTTACTTAAATAGATTTGCAGCTGATTGCTGTATGTTTACCCTTAGACTTACTGTTCTGTTTTATAACAATGAAATATAACAAATAGCATTCTAACTTCTTTATTAGCTGAGCTCTTGAGTGCTTGATTGTGGCTTCACTTTTGTTTGTCTTGAAGCTCGGTTTTTATTTTTATTTTTGATGTTGATATTGCAAAGTGACATTAAAGGCTCATGAACTGATCAACTGGGCAAAAGCCAAGATGACAAACAGGTCTCTTCTTCTCTTTAGAAGCACTTGCTTGACAAGAAATAAATATACTTTTAAAGCAGAAACAATTAAGGAGAAAGCAAACTATACTGCTTATATTAACAAAAATAAATCTGACAGTTGAACTAAAGTGTTCTCAAGAGAAAAAGGCACAGTGAAGGAAACAACTGTTATTCATTTACTACATATGAAAATTTGCATTATTGTACTTGAACATTGCTGCCTTCATTTGTGAGCACAGATTTTATGTGAATTATCATGTAAAATATAAAAACAAGCTTAAAATAGCTCCATTATTGGGAATCCACCAAAGGTATATAAATTTCACTAACTAACATTAAGCTAAAAAGGTGTTAAGATCTTTCTTAAATGGTGCATATATTACGATGGTAATTGCATAAATACTCTGAGAATTGGTTGGGTTTTCAATCCAGCACTGTGTAACAGGCACCTTCTAATATTTGTATCTTTTACTGGTTCCCATACTCAGTGTCAGTGGAACTCTGGCTGCATGCCACATGTTTGCTGGCTTTTACTGCTTAACATGCTTTTCTGGCTCCTGGGATGAGACAGGATGCACATGTCAGTCAAAATGTAAAAAGTAACTCTTTTCCCCACTACAGGGTATGAGCAGTGAAAATCAGATATTTATGTCCATTTGCATATTTATATGCAAGTATCAAAACATATATCTGGTATATTTTGAGAGAGATTGGACATTCTACTGGAGAATCACAGGATCACAGAACTGTAGAGGTTGGATAGGACCTCTAGATACCATCAAGTCCAACCCCCCTTCCAAAGCAGCTCCCTAGCACAGGTTGCACAGGTAGGAGCCAGGTGGGTCTTGAACGTCTCCAGAGAAGGAGACTCCACAATACCCCACTATACGGTGTGCCTGCCCTAATGTTACCTTTTGGAGAGACATCTCTGAAAAGGTTATCACTTTTCATTTAGGCTTGGATTGCTGAAAGGAAAGAATTAGTATATTTTTACTTCAAAAAAACTAATGTACCCTTCTATAACATTCTCCAAGACAGCTCAGTATTTTTCTTTCTGTTCTTTCTCTCTTTTGAGGACTGATCTGCATTCCTAAAATTGGTGCAATTCCATGGGCATGAACAGCTATTAAATTTCTTTGTGCAGACACGCATTATTTGAGTGCAGTGAAACAACTAAATTAAAAATGTTAGTGACCACGGGAAACTTGCTTGTTCTTCTGTGGTTGAAGTTGTTCTAGGTATGGAACTGTATTGTGTGAATGTGAGCAAGAAATCTATACAAACATAAGACCTCAGTTAAACAGGATATTGGTCAAGTGTATCATGTAAATATATTGATTTTAACAAGCCACAGTGTGATAATAGTTATTTTTTCTTCATATTGATTTTTTTATGGTCTTTGAAACAATTTGCCAGACCCAAAAAGTAGATATGTTACCGACTGCTTTTTACATCAAATATGTCATGCCAAAACTTGTTATTCACAGCAGCTTAAAAGTAGGTTATAATTTAAAATTGCAAAGACTGCTGAAAAGCATTGCAATTTTAGGGCAGTTGTTTTGTTCTGTAAGAGACGCTGATAGTACATGTTAATATTGATTCTGTTTATAATCTTAAAAAGTAAATTTCAGTGTAGGGTTTTGTCACATACTGTCTTTGAGATTTCTGCTTATTTTTGATTCTATAATAACTTAAATTCTTTTATTCAGTCAATAGAAGAAATCATTTTAAACAAACAAGAATTCACAGTCTCAGATAGTGCATTCAATATTGTGTTAAAGTGTAAATAATTTTGTACATCCTTGTGTCTGAAGAACTAATGTAGTCCTGTTGACTGTTCTTTTGAATATGAGGAGAAACTAAGTTTTGGGCTTTTTTTTGCTGTTATTGTCATTTGTTTGCTTATAAAAAGCATTCAGTTCAGACAAAAAAGTACACAACTTCTTTCATTTTCCCTTCCTCAGTGTAGCAAACTGTGCTTCTACAAAGCTGCTCTCCAGCAGAGTCAGTAACATTGATAAATTCTGAAGAAATACTTTCTATTACCTTCTTGTGATGTGAAACTATTAAGACTTCTGTGTTTAAAATATTAGGATCTTTAAATATAAAGGATTAAGGCATTTTTTGCTTGTTTTCTTCCATTGTTAATATTCACGTAAAACATTGTTTGTGTTTTACTGTTTTGAATATTAACCCTCAGCATTTCTACTTATGTTAAAGATTAAGGCAAATACCAATTTTTAGGAGAGAATAATTGTTTTATGGTGATAGACAAAATATAGGTTACCTATGTGAAAGACAGTCTACAAACTGCCTACGCTCTGAAACAAGTATGTTCATAGAAAATGCGATCTCGCGTTTGTCAGCAATTACGTCACTCAACGTTATTCCATCATTTTTTCTTCACGATAGCTATATGAATGGTGACATTTCAGCTGCTTATAGGATAGTATATAAAAGGACATAAATGCCTTTTGTGAAATCTGAAGCTGACTTCTTGAAAGTCATCTTATCTGGTTATGTTCTAGTTTTCACCTTACTTTGTTTTTCACTCAGCTGACTGCACTTTTTCTATAGCACTGACATCAGTATGCAAATCCAAGATGCAAAGTCAACTGAGGGTACCAAATCTTTTCAGCGTGGTTTGTGACAGGAAAGTCTTGGGCATGCAATGATTTCAGAAGTCTGATAGGTGAGTTAATATACCAGTGCTACTCAGAATGTGACATGATTGGTCATTTTGGCCTTTGTGATCATATTCTTAGTTTTTGAGAAATTATTTTAGTATTGGGAAGAAAAAAAAAAAAAAGTGTTCTTGAGTTATTTCAGGAGAGGGTAGCATCTACATTGTACTAAAAGAATGTCTGTGACTTCAGTGACAAGTTTCTTAAAACTTAATAGCGGTGTGAATAAACTGAATGCCCCTGCCACTTGAATAGATACATCTGTGGGAAAGATACTCTATTACTCCCAGAAAGGCAATAGATCATCTGGAGTTTTGCTGAGTCCACAGAGGCAGGCAGAAATAACCTCTAAGAGAAAAGTGACATTATTCTTAAATTCATTTTGTTTAACTTATTTGCTCCACAGCTGGTTTTCTGAGGTTTTTTAGACTCATGAATTCAGTTGACTTACAATTTAGTGGGTTTAGGTTGTTAACTGTAATCCGATGTTAATTATTTCATTGTAGAAAATTAGAGAGTATGACAGCACTGACATTTCTCGAAGAGACCTTTAGCCTCAAATACTGAAAGCAAGTCAATTATTTAAACTTAGCAGAAGTTGAAGTAGAATATCTGAAAGACCGTTCTTTACTGCTGAGTTACATTTTTCCATTTCAATTTAGTTTTCTCATTCTTGGTTTTATTTAGGTCTCAAGTGAAAGTAAATGTTTCTGCTTTGTTTGTATTTAACTCTGTTAAACTGTATTCCTTTGTTATGCAAATGAAACAGTTATCATGCTATTGTGCAACCCAAGGGGACAAAATCCTTAAATAGTTTACAGCATAGCATTCTAAATGGAGAGCAATTTCATGCACTAACATGAATTATATTCAGAGCTTAATATGGAAACGCTCTCTAGAATTCTTATTCTTTTGCATCCCTGGGAGGAGCAGGAAGAGCCAGGTACTAAGGGAGCTATGAGTAAGCTTGATTTTGTGAGAGAAAACAGAAATGTATATTTTTGTACTTACTCCTTTAGGAAATTAAGACAAATGTGTTGTTCTTTTTCTTAGAGGTAAGATTTTCAGAAGAGAGTTCAGGGAGTTTTGGTTTCTATTTCATCAACAAAAGAAGCTAGCGCTCTGTGCCCTGAAACTCCTATCTTTATTTCCTGCCAGTCAGTAGATAAATTAGCACTGATTATTGTTCTCATCCAGAGCCTATTGCAACAAATGAATGTCTTTCCTTTCCCCTCAATAGACATCTTATCAGGCTTCATGTCCTTTAAGACAAACAACTGAACAGAAATTAATAAAGCTGATGGAATAGCAGAGTGCCAGCACAAAGGAATTTGACCTTAGTTGTCATTTTTTGTTTGGATTGTTTTTCTCATTATGTCCTTGTTTAGTTTTCCCCCGATGTTTTCTATGGAATTTTTTTACAGGCTGTTCATGCTATTGCAAGCATTGGTGCTTCATTGTTGTTTAGCTTCTGATCAGCTCCTGTACAGACAAAGTAAGCCTTCCCCTCACTGCCTTGTCAGTCACACTCTTAACTGAAAGAACCATTCAGTTTTCCTGGTAAACCCTTTATGTCCTGGAAGATGTCACCAACTGTGCCTGCTTTATCAAAGTGTCTTTTGCCATTTCTGTGTTTCTGAATTTAAACTTGGACCACAAGTTTTGTTGTATAAATTATCAAAGAAATTGACAGCTGACAATGATTTTGTTCTTTTTGGGTAAGAAAGTGAAAACTAGAGGGACAAACTGTGAGTCTTCCTGGACAAAGCAAAGGGAATTGACAAGAAGACCACATGGGAAAACAGAAGTCAGAAATGTACTGTTCTTATATGTCTCAAATAGGGGTGGTAAGAAATCATTGTGGAAAGGTGACATTACACTGCTAGATCTAAGAGTAAAGCTTTTAAGACATCCCTGATACTTACACAGGGAAACAGCAAGGAAGCAAGGAACTTGTGAAAAGGAAATGTGCAGCTTGATCATGTTGTTTAGCATTCAGTATGCATCACATCTTTACCAGTCCCCAAAATTTAATTGTACTACAATACATTCCCTGACAAATTTAAAAATGTAGATTTGTTTCTCTTCCTCTAAATACTGTAAGCCCTGCAAACTATAAGAAATAATAGTCCCTGCAACTGATAAGAAATAATAGGTCCTGGATTTATCATTTTAGCTTACATGTCTGCACATTCATCCTTTGTACAAAAGACATAATCACTTATGTATCTGATGCGTATCAGCTTAAAAACAATAGTGCCCCGTGGCAATGAATCGATACAGGTCCACTTTTTTTTAAGTATTTAATGTTGTTTTTTAATTTTTTTTAATCGAAGTTGTACTCTGCAACAGCACAACTTTTGATTTCTGTTGTTTGTTTTTCTAGTTTGTTACGAAAAAGCACTCTGAAAGAGATGCTGCTGTTTGTTTTTTGTAGTATTAAAGAATTCAGTAATTTCCACGAGTCACAGTGCTTAGAACATGGCTGAAGCTGATAGTTCAGATGTGTTAGTCAATTATTAATAGTCACTATTGCTCTGTTATGAGCCCATGTACTCTATTTGATTATGAGAGGATAGATTTTTTTGGTAGTAGCTGATCTGTAAGTCTCAAAAGTGTGGATTCACTCCAAGGATGAGAAACAATTCATAAAATCATTGAATGGCCTGGGTTGGAAGGGACCTTCAAGATATAACACCAATCCCTCTATCATGTTGTGATAGTGAGCGGTGTGAGCAGTGTTGCCACTCACCAGAGCAGGCTGCCCCAGGCCCCATCCAGCCTTGCTTTGAATGTCTACAGGGATGAGGCATCCACAACTTCTTTGTGCAGCCTGTTCCAATACCTCACCACCCTCTAAGTAAAACATTTCTTCCTAATATCCAATCTAAATCTCCTCTCTTTTGTTTTAAACCATTCCCCCTTGTCCAATCACTATCGGATCGTGTAAAGTGTATCCTTCCGGCTGCTCCCTTTAAGTACTGGAACACTGCAGTGAGAATGGAGCCTTCTCTTCTGCAGACTGAAGTAGCCCGGCTCCCTCAGCGTTTCTTCACAGGAGCAGCTCTCCAGCCATCCTTACGGACCCTATCCAATGGCTTCATATCATTCCTGTTGACCACACCCTAAAACTGTGACAATCCAACCAATTTTTATTCACCAAATAGTCCACCCTGCAAATCCATATTTACCTAATTTGGAGAGAAGGATGTTGTGTCAGACTGCATCAGAGGCTGTGCAGAAGTCAAGGTAGACAAGATCGGTTACCTTTCCTTTATCCACTGATACCATCACTCCATTTTAGAAGGCCACCAGATTGGTCAGGCACCATCTGCCCTTGGTGAGGCTGTGTTCGCCCTTAGTGAAGCCATGAATTCCACCAGGGCTGTCCTTTTGATTTGCTCCAGTGGGGAATGCTAGCTAAATAGACTTATTCAAACAAGATGGCTGTAAGAAACCATAACTCAGATCTATCTTTGGTGCCACCCTTGCTTTTTATTCCTGCACTGACATCTTGGAGCCATGAAAAATTACCACCATTCTTTTCATGCTGGGGAAAATGAAACTAAATGCATGGAACTTTTTAACTAAGTTCTATTTTTCCTAAATTGTTTCTCATGTCACTGTTTTGGTCATTCTATTTCTGAAGTTTTTTTTGCTGTTTGGGATGAGATACCCAAGCCAGAGTAAGTACAGTGAAGAGTACGTTCAATGGAGTTAAAGGTGAGCATAATATTAATGCTTATTTTTGGTTCTACTAATCAGGTACCTGTGTTTATTCACATCTTCATTAAGCAGTTGGTCTGGATTTTAAATAAATTTTTCAAAGCTACAGATAGTTCAAAATCCAGCAGTATTAACAATATTCTTTATAGCGGCTGGTATTTAGGATGCATCTATATTGAATCTTTCTGCTATCACATTTCTGATAATTCATACCATCTGAAATTATCCAATTTTTCCTCCTTGTCTAACCTAAGTAAATTTGCCACCTTGCTCTTCAGACCCATTTCCTAATGGTTTATTAATGCACTGGAGAAAAACCTAAAGTATTTCCCTAGCACAAACTCCTAATGTTTAAGATTAAATTATATTTTTGAGTATGTTTTTTAATATATTTTGTTTCATCCGAAAAATTCTTTTAGCAAAGTTTTGCCTCCCTGCTATATTTCCTGAGTAGCTCCAAGTATAGGGACTTTACCTGTGAACAGTAAAAATACTACCTTATTTTCATTTTTATCTTTTTTTTTTTCAATTATTTTTAATACAGATCTGTTTAGTACATTTTCCAAACAGAGTATTTATTGGACCATAAAACACTTAAAATTTAGATTTGTATTTACACATGAAAGCAGGAATCTTTCTGAGTACTCATACCACATAGAAAGCTTCATTTCTATTTTTGTCCAAGAATGATTGAAATGCAACTGCTTAGTATTTTTGTGTTTATATGGGGTTTCACCTTCTAGATGTACATTCTTTGCACGTACTGTCTGTCTGTGGAGAGTCAACATTTTGCTAGCCATAAATATTAAAGGTAACTGAATTTTATTACATGTTTGTGTGGTGTCATCAGCAGTTTGCTACATGTATGACATGGTTAGCTTGGACTGTGTCAAGTAAACTAGTCATATTAAATTTGCTAGAATACTGTCACTACTTGATATTTGGAACTACTAAAATTAGTAAGATAAATAAGCTGCTCCTGTTCAGGTTGTCATTTTGAATAAGTTGTGGCACATGAGACAACCAGTTTTGAACACAGAGTTTTCTTTAAAATATTTAAGAATTTCAAGCAATTGAGACAAATGAAGGTAATGGATAACAAATAACAGGACTTTATTTTAGATCAGAGATCTGCATAATCAAGAATGAACGAACTACATAAATTACTCCAAAAAAACAAAATGCCATATATATATATATATATATATATATAAAATCTGTAAAAACAATATGTCATGGTAATGCCATGTGTGTTTGAGAATGTGTATTTTCTTAAATGCTTAGTACTTTTAGCTGTTAGATAAAACAAGTTATTACAGTGTGTGTATACATATATATACTGTATATATAAATAACTCAGTAAAATACAAAAAATTTAGAGATCCATGACTATTTTAAAACATGGAATTTATGACAGTCTATTCTAATAGTGCAGAACAGTTTTATGGCTTATTTGTATGCTGTCTTGTGCACGTACCTCACTACAAAGGCAGAATGGAGTAGATTAAGTAAAGCTACAAGCTTTTTTTTTTTTTAATCACTAATGCATTTATACATTTACTTGTTTGCATTTTGAATAAGAAGGTTAACAAGTTCTCTGTGGTTCACCTGTGCATAACTAATAAATGTATTAACGTCAGATGAACTTTGTTAATTGCAACACAAGGCAACTCTCTCTAGTGTTTACTTAAGGGTAAGCATAATAATAAAACTTAGTTTACTTTCTCGGGATTGTTTTGAGAGAACCTGTGTGATTTCTAATGTTTTACATTAGTTTTCTTCCTGGCAATTTTTAACATACCTCTTCTAAATAGTTAAAAAATTCAATATGAACAGTGAGGTAGACTGAAGGGCCTGGAGCATCTCCCATATGTGGAAAGGCTAAGTAACCTGAGTCTGTTCAGCCTTGAGGAAAAAAAAAAAGGCTGAGGGGGAATCTGGTAAATGTTTATAAATATCTTGAGGTGGGAGGCAAATCGGTGATGCCAAGCTCTTATCAGTAGTGTGTAGGGGTAGATCAAGGAGTAATCATCAAAGGCCTAAAACTTGTACTTAGGAAATTCCATGCAAACATGCTGAAGAACTTCTTTACTGTAAGGATGACAGAACACTGGAACAGGTTGCCCAGAGACGTTGTAAACTCTCCTATGGAGATATTGAAGACCCATCTGCATGCTTACCTGCGCAACCTATTATAGGGTACCTACTTTAGCAGGGAAGTTGAACTTGATGATCTAGATTAGCATCTAACATCTTCATTAATGATTTGATTGAAGAGACAGAATGTACCATCAACATGTTTGCAGGTGACACGACTGGTAGAGTGGCTGATATGCCAGACAGTCATTCTGTCATCCAGAGGCACTTGAACAGCATAAACGGACTTACAGTAACCTCATGAAGTCCAGCAAGGGGAAGTGGCATGTTTTACACCTGGGAAGGAACAACCTCAGCCACCAGCGCAGGCTGGGGCCATCCAGATGGAAACAGCTTGGCAAAAATCTCTCAGAAAACACCAGCAGTGTACCTCTTTAACAAAGAAGTCAAGTGGTAGATGGGCTATATTAGGAGGATTGTTGCCAGCAAGTGGAGGACGATAATCTTTTCCCTCTACTCGGTGCTGGTGAGGCCACAGTTGTAGTGTTGTGTCCATTTCTGGATTCCACAGTACAAAGAAACTTGAAAATACTCAAGGGAAATCAGTGAAGGGCCATCAAGACAATTAACTGACTGAAGTATCCCTATTGATCGGGAGAGATGACCTCCAGAAGTCTCTTCCAACCTCAGATATTCTGTGTTTCTATAAGACTGTTTCTCTTTTAACTTCTCAAAATGTCTTCTACTACTGATTTCCCTCAGAATCAAGTTACTTTCTTTTTTAAATATACCACAGTTAAAAGCTGTGTTATTTCCTTTCTAATGAATAGATAGTACGTGTAGAGGCTGGAATTCTTTTGAACTTTTCTTTTCAAAACTATTCATCTGGAAAAATATCCCTAGTTAAGTCTTCGTATTTCTTGAGGCATTTCATATCCATGTGATGGATGAGAATTATTTTTTGCAGGATCATATGAATGTATACTACTTTTTTTTCTTAAATCTCTTTTACTAGAGATGGTTACATAAAATAAAATGATTATCAAGTTAGTATTTTAGAATGTATTGCCATACCATTTCACCTGTGAAAAACTATAAATGTGAACATATTTTCTGGAAGATGATATGAACTGAAATTTTTCACCTAATTGGGAAAGCAGAACTGATTCAAGGACTGCCAACCAGATTTTGGTCTTAAGATTTGATGATGATTATTGTGTCAAATACAATCATATGTGGGGGCTCTGAGCTGACAAGAGTTATGTTTTCTATTTAGAAATAACAGCAGCTAGGTGGAAAGGAATTATTTTTAAAGGTGAGCTAAGTTCCTTCTACAAAGAAAATAGACATTAAGAACCTTGATATTTTGAAATCTCATCTTGCATACAAGCTAATTAAGTGTTCATTAATACATGTTATATACAAGACTGCTTTGAATTTTCCTGTTAGATAGATAATAGAAGATAAAAAGGGTTTTTTTGTTTTTTGTTTTTTTTCTTAAAAGACATTATGGTATACTTCATAGGTTTCTTTCAATGAGCTGAGGATACAATTATGAAACCATTTCTATGAGTAAATTTGGAAATTAATTTGAGAACAGGTATGCCTATGTTAAGAAAATGTTATGGTGGGTTGAGAACTGGCTGACTGACAGAGGTCAGAAGGTTGTGATCAGAGGTACAGTCCAGTTAGAGGCCTGTACTTAAAGGTGTTCCTTTAGGTCAGTGCTGTGTCCGGTCCAGTTCAACATCATCATCAGTGGCCTTGATGAGGGGATAGAGTCCACCCTCAGCAAGTTTGCTGATGGTACAAAGCTGGGAGGAATGGCTGACATGTCAGTAGGCTGTGCTACCATTCAGCAAGACCTGGACAGGCTGTAGAGCTGGACAGAAAGGAAGCAGATGAGGTTCAACAAGAGCAAGNTCTCTTGCTCATTTTATTTGATTTATTAGCTTTAATTCCAATTATATTGCATTATATTGTGTTATTTTGCTTTCCGATATCTATTTAGTAAATTAGCTTTCCTCCTCAGATCGTTGCCGCTGTTTTGTTTCTAGGCCCATCTCCCTATTCCCTTTTCCCTTTTCCCCTTCCCTTTTCCTGGGGCGTGGGTCCGTGGGTCCCCCGCACCAATCGTCACGGAACCGGGCCGAACCTGCCCGTAAACCGTTGACACAGTATTAGATTACCTAGATAAGAAACAAACTACTCTCTCTCTAACTTATATGGATGCTAACCAGATTTGGTTATCACTTGCTTCTGACTTAAATATCACTCAGCTGGACAATGACTGTCATCTTTTTTATTTCTATTTTTAACAGTTGAATATTTGTTAAAATACAATGACATATAGCAATAGTTATTTTTAAATATTTAGAGTCTATCTCATAGCATCTTTGTGTAATGTGAGTATTATTTCAGGTCCAGGTTTTAGAGAAGGGAAAACAATGTGTTACATAGCTGTTTATTTAGTGTTATTGCCACTTAACATGAGATGATGCAATTAGAACTATAAGTACTGCCAAGGAACCTTTTCAGTCTGGAAACTGAGGCTTATTTCTCCGCAACAGTAGCGAATCACTATTCTGCTGGGCCACAAAGCTCAGCCCTCAGAGGTTGCAGTTTTAAATGAAATCTGCACTAACAGTTTAATAGTATCCTTTGTGAGTCCTAATTGATTTCATGTAATGCCATCAGTGCATTTCATAGTCTTATTAAATTGAGTTTTCTACAGTAATTAAGAGTAAGAAAACAAGTGCCTTTAGAACCCAATTATTTTCATCATCAGTTTTAATTGCACTTCAATGTCTTAGAAAGCCAAGATCGTATCTTAATAAATTGTATCTGAGTAATTAATATGCTTTTTATGAGATGGCAATGTTGACTGTATTGGAATCTCAAAAGAAGGAAATGCTGTGGAATCCAAGGAAAAACGTAATTCTGAGTATCATAGACTGTGAAGTGTGAAGAGGACCTAATCAGAACAATACCCTCTTTCCTTCTTTTTTTAGAATAAGAGTCTGTTTCTGTCTGTCTGGTTTGGATTTTAGGATTTTTCATTTCCCTGACTTCTCTGTTTAATGAGAATGCCGGAATTATTGTGTCCAGTTCTGGGGTCTTGGGTAAAAAAAAGAGATCTCCTTGAAAGAGTCCAGCACTGGGCCACAAAGATTATAAATGGTGTGAAACACCTCTCTTATGAGGGAAGGCTGAGAGACCTGGGTCTGTTCAGCCTTGAAAAAAGAAGTCTCAGATGGGATCTGATCCACATCTATAAAAATCTAAGGAGTGGGAGGCAAAGAGATGAGGCTGGACTTTTCACAGCAGTGTGTGGTGATAAGACAAAGGAAAATGGACGCAAACTGAAGCATAGGAACTTCCACACAAATGTGCATGGGAATTTCTTCACAGTGCAGTGATGGAGCACTGGCACAGGCTGCACAGAGAGGTGGTGGAGTCTCCTTCTCTGGAGACGTTCAGACCCACCTGGATGCCTACCTGTGCAACCTGGGCTAGGGAGCTGCTTTGGCAGGGGGTTGGACTACATGATCTCTAGAGGTCCCTTCCCCCCTCTACAATTCTGTGATTCTGTGATCATTAAATCCTATCTCCCCATGTTTTCTTAGAGCGCTACTCAAGTGTTACAGAAAATTAGACTGGAATCATTCTGTGAGTTCAGATAATTTAGTTTTGAGGAAGAAAAAAAAAATACAATATTTGATGTTTAGTTTAAGGGCTGTTAAAAAAAAATGGTATCTTGATTGGACACTGTGCCTACAAGTCACCTTTAATGTTAGTTTGTCTGCCAGCTGTGACTGTTGTGTGCTGTTTATATTCTATTTTCTTTAACCTAGTAATTCTTAACTTTTCCTCTCTGGAAAATGATTTGCTTTACTTAAAATTTATTGATGAATAAGAAATCCCAAGTGAATATAAACTGTTTTCAGTATCACAAATCATAACCTTAAATTATTTTTTAAAGAAATCTGGATGATCTGCTAATTTTCAAAATAAAAAGTCAATGAGGAATTATCCTCTGTGATATGATAGGTCCTCTGTGTTGATATTGGCAGATGCTTATTTGAAAAGAAGTTATTTAAAGTGCGTATGTGATTTTGTTCTCCAGTGTGTGATATTTCCTTTGCTTTTTGCAATCCTTCTCTGTGTGACAGGTGCAGAAGAGATGGTAGATTTATATCCAGTGTTGATCTGAAACATCATGGATATATATAACTTCCCTCTTTTATTCCTTCTGTCTCGTTAAATATCAATGGTACATAGATAAAGAAAATTAAAGAATGGTCTAAATTCAAATATATATTTTTCAATTGCTTTTGTGTCTTCAAAAACAAAGAGATGAGTTCAAAAGAAAATGCTGTTTATTTAAATTATTTTTGTTCTTTTCACAAAGAGTCTGACTATTTTGAGAAAACTGTGATAAGAATAGAAACAAGCCAGCCAGTGAACAATATTAAAATAAATAGTTTATCTATTTTGCTGAAACAGTTTCTGATATTGCTACATCCATTTTCCTAACTACATAAACACCAGAAACATGTCTTTATAATGTATTTTCAAATTCTGCAGCTTTACAATTGAAAAATCTTCTGGGAAAAAAAAAAAAGAAAGAAAGAAAAAAGAAAAAAAAGAAATTGTTGTGTATTGCTTAGCAGAACATCTAACTACTCTTTCAAGCTTTCCTTCCTATATTCCAGTAGATCATTGGATCACAATGTCAGAACTTAAACATAACAGAGTGAATAAAGGCATATAGAAAGTACCCTGCCGCTTGTGGGAATCCCTTTCCATTGGCTGAATCAGAAGAATGGTGCCTGAGCTTTCTCCTTGAGCCCCAGCAAGGGCATATTTTTCTTGTCTATTCAAAAATCTTTCCATTAGTCTTCCCTCTTCTTCAGTTTTCTACCTCGGCTGTCTTCAGAGAAGAATTGGCAGGGGTAAAGATCAGACAGAGAATTCTAGAAGGATACTTCTGTCTTTTTGGAAGTGGATTTTTCATCAGGCTTGTCCATTAGTCTGTATATGAAAGGACAAAAGCACAAAAAGCTTTTTCATGATAGAAAAAACTTGAGAGAAAATCTTTCAAGTTCAATGTTCTGTAGCAGTACATCAGGACTTTCCTGGATCCTCACCTGGAGCAGTGAGAACCACAAGCCTCTGGTTAAGAGTCAGCTAGATCTGGACTCTGGACTCTGCAGAGATTCAGATACTGGTTTTGTAGCTCTGTCCTTAGGTGTTCTTTGAGGCTTTCTTGTCTTTGCTACACAGAAGTAATTTCAAAGATGGAATTATACACAGGTATTATTTTAAAAAGTCATCCTGTCAGCTTGAAATAACCCCTTCAGTTCATGAATTAGAGAAGGTTTTCTGAGTGTTCTGGAAAGAGTTTTCAGAGTTTCACTGGAAAGAGTGGAGTTTAGTGGAGAAGAAAGTACAAATTATACTTATGATTCATGCACTGAAACTCAAGTGCTGTGGTTGGTATGTGCTCTCACAGTGATAAAATTATGCTCAGCAATCTCTGTTACTCCAGGATCAACTGGGTAAATAATATTTTCCAACAGACCAGACAAAATCACGGTAGTACATATAGTATCCTTATATATAAGATCACTCACAAAACCCAGTTCCACTTAGATATTAATATATAGTAACATGCATATAATCGTTACTTATTTCTGGAGGCTGAACAATTGAATAAAAGCATTACTGGAAAAATACTCCCTGTTTGAGGTAGCAATCTGGATGAGATTTAGAAAACTGTGCAACAGCAGTACTTAGAATGCTGCCTCAGCAGAGCTTTCCATGCTTGGTGGATATCAGTCATTCCAGAGTTAATTTGATAGTCAATCACATATTAACTTAGAATAACTTTAAATGTCACTATCAGATATAAATTGCTAGATTCTGGAAGGAACTTTCTCTAAGCAGCAGTCCAAAAATAAATTAATATGGGTTATTTTGATTTTTCATTTTTAAATGTTATCAATATGAGTTACTTTTAGATTTCATGTTACATTCTGAATTGAAAATTGGTTGTCATTTTCTCTTCATATCTGTGGCATCTCCTACCATCCACTTTACCAGAGGTTATATTATCCTACCTCTTTGATTGCTTCTTTATCAGCTCAAATTAAGGCAGTTGAAGAAAAGTTACCAGTAACAGATTAACTGTATTTTGTGAGAAAAATTAAATCTTACCATAAAATTTTGTAGTTGTTTCTTTGTCACGCCAACAGAAGTGCTATCATCATCCCTGAAAAAGTGTTAACTACTTCCAGCATTAGGAGGCAGACATACGTAGTTCAAATTGTCTTCTGATAGCTGGCCCCAGAAAATGAAAATTCAAGTAACACTTTTTTTTTTTTTTTTTCCTTTTATTGCATTGAATAGTAATGTCAAAAAAAGAAAATACAGTTCTGCATCAAGGCACATGAAGAGTAGAAGTAAACCTTTTACTGATGTTTTGCCAGCTGGTAGTCCAGGTTGTTTTATTTTACAATGCAGTGCAATAACAGTAGATCACCACAGACTGCAGATGGAAGTGTGATTTAGTGGTCTGTTGAAGGCTGAATGATGCTGTATTTCTCCACTCTATCACCCTTAAAGAAACACCTGTGGAACATACATTTCTGTTAGTCCATTGTAAATATTTCTGTGCTCACTCTTATTCAGGATATTTCTGTATGCGTTCTCTGCAGTACATTGTCTAGTGTACACTGACATAATGCACTGCACTTAATGGTTTACTTTTAACTGAGCATCTGAAAACATTAAGCACTGACTCTTGCCACATATATTGTAAGGCAAATAAGTATATAAACTCAAGTAGACAAACAGATATTCAAAGAATGTGAATTATTAATTTCAAGTACTGTAGAACTTCTTTACAGAAAGACTGACAGAACACTGGAACAGTTTGCCCAGAAGAGAGGTCGTGGAGTCTCCTTCTCTGGAGATATTCAGAACCCGCCATGACACTTTCCTGCTCAGCCTCCTGTACAGAACGTGCTTTTAGCAGGGGGTTTGGACTCAATGATATCCAGAGGTCCATTTCAACCTCTGTGATTCTGTGTATCACAATGCAGATAATGAGTTCAGTTCAAAATACAGTAGCTTGCTTAGAGAGTTAAATATCATATAGACTGTAGATAACTTCATTTTTAACATTTTATCTTCTCAAACATTTGTAAACAGCTGTATTTCAAAGAACAAGCTTTAAAAGTTCTCCTATTATATCAGTGTCGTGTAGTAGAGGCTGCTATTTTTTTCAACCCTGGCGTACTTTTTCTGTGAATACAGAGGTTCACACTTGGATGTTTTGTGTGACTCGCTTCCACTGGCATGCCATCACTTTATTCCCATTTGAAGCCTTCAGCCAGTGCATTCGTAAGAGAGCACCATGATTTCTATTCTCTAGCAAAACTTGTATGATAATCAGAGTTGGTCAGATCTCTGTCGCAGATGTCACTTGGTCTTAAAAATCAGTCCCCAGACTAGCCTGTGGGCTATCTCACCTTTCTTTAATTGTGTAAATTTTAAGCTTCATAAGTATGTAAGTTAGTCATGTAACCTAGCAACGTAGTCAAGAGGAAAAGACTGACCTTGAATCTAGTTCAACAGATCTGTAGAGATGGAGAGGGAGGAGGAGGAATTACATTCCAGAAATGCTTGCCTCTGTGTTTTGCAGGGGGAAGAAGGTTGTTGCCTGTCTTCTGAGAGTCTAGATGGAAATAAGATAAATTCCACCTTCAGTATTTCTCTCAGGGATGTGATATTTTTGTATTGCAGTAGAACAGGGAAAAGAAGGATCATCTGGTTAAAAATCTTTATTCCTGTGAACATCTTACAGTATTGCAGCAGTAGTGTTCGTACTGTCCAGGGTTCCGTTCTTACAGTTTGCACTCACTACAAAATTAAACATATATTGATTATGGAAAGTAACAAGAAAGCAGCTTTATTTTGCTTTTGTGCAATAATTTCTTGTTCAATATATGTATGTAAGTCTCCACTTTAATTTTATGTGTTATCTTACCACATGCTGGGTTTTATACTCAGCTTTATTCCTCATTTTTAGACCTTTTCTATATTCTAACCTCATAATTCTGAAGTAATTAGAATGCCAAGTAGAGTGAAGCTTATTGATACACTATAAAGTTATCAGTGTAGTAGAATGCTAGGTTTATCAAGATATAAAATGCAAAGTATGAAATATTTTCTTGTAGGAGTGTTAGGAAGTTTGTAGGTAAGCAGCACATTTTTTGTAGCCTGAAAGAAAGATGGGCTGTAAGATTTCTGTGTACCGCAGAAGTACCAGTGGATTATTCATAATTAAATCCTCTTTCTTTACTCAGATTTGTAAATTGCAATATTTTTTAATGCAGTCTGTAAGTTTCTCTAAAAAAATAAATTCTGATTTTAAGTAATGCTTCTAATAGCTCTGCCTTTCAATATACTTTTTGTGTCTGCTTGTGTTCTTATGTATGCACAAGCTTCAAAGTCCTGAAATCTTCCGCACCCCCCACCCCCTTTTTTTTTTTTTTTTTTTTTTGTCCTAAACTCCTCACTGTGTATTTGCAGGATAGTATTTCTAGAGTTAGACTTGCTAATGTGACACCTATCTACAAGATCGATTGGGAAGAGGATTTGAGGAACTACAGGCCTGTCAGCCTGACCTCAGTATTGGGGAGGATTGTAGAACATATCATCTTGACTACAATCATGCAGCATCTGAGGGGCAACCAGGGGATCAGGCCCAGCCAGCATAGGTTTATGAAAGGCAAGTCCTGCTTGACCAACCACATCTCTTTGTATGTCTGAGTGACTGACCTGGTGGATGAGGAAAAGGCTGTTGACATATTCAACCTAGACTTCAGCAAAGCCTTTAACTCTATCTCCCACAGTATTCTCCTGGAGGAGCTGGCAGTGCATGGTTTAGATGCGTGTACACTTTGCTGGGTAAAGATCTGGCTGGATGACAGGGCCCAGAGAGTGGTGGTGAATGGAGTTAAATTCAGCTAATGACTGGTTATGAGTGATATTCCTCAGGGCCTCGTATTGGGGTCCATCCCAATAAGTATATTTATTAATGACCTGGACAGAGGGATTGAATGCACCCTCAGTACGTTCGCAAAAGACACCAAATTGGGAGGAAAAGTCTATCTGTCTGAGGGCTGGAAGGCCATACAGAGGGATCTGGACAGAGTGGATAGCTGGGCTGAGGCCAGTGGAACCAAGTTCAGCAAGACCAATGGCCTGGTCCTGCTCTTTGGTCACAATAATGACTGTGCAGTGCTACAGGCTTGGGACAGAGTGAAAAGCTGCATGGATGACAGGCTCGGGGAGTGGCTGAGGGAAAAGTACTCTGGGGTTGTTGGTAGACGCCCAGCTGAACTTGAGCCAGCAGTGTGCCCAGGTGGCTAAGAAGGCCAATGGCATCCTGGCTTGTATCAGAAATAGTGTAGTCAGAAGAAGCAGGGAGGTAACTCTGTATTTGGTACTGACGAGAATACACCTCGAGTGCTGTGTTCTTTTTGGGCCTCTTACTACTAGAAAGTCATTGAGGCCCTGGAGCTCATCCAGAGAAGGGCAGCGAAGCTAGTGAGGATCCTGGAGCACAAGTCTTACGGGGAGTGGCTGAGGGAACTGGAATTGTTCAGTCTGGACAAGAGGAGGCTCGGGGGAGACCTTATCACTTTCCTCTCCACCTCTTCTCCCAGGTAACAGTGAAAAAGATGAGAGGTAATGGTCTTTCTTTGCACCAGGAGAGGTTCAGGTTGGATATTAGCAAAAAAAAAATATTCTCTGAAAGAGTGATGAGTCATTGGAACAGTGTGCCTATGGAGATGGTGGAGTCACCATCCCTGGAAATGTTCAAGAAACGTGGAGAAATGGCACTGAAGAACATGGTCAGTGGGCATGGTGGTGATGGGCTGATGGACTAGACGATCTTGAAGGTCTTTTCCAACTTTAAGGATTCTGTGGTTCTGATTCTGTTGCTGGGTGGCTTGTAAGTTACAATGTTTTGTAAGTTACAATGCCTTTAATGGTTTGAAAAACTTGAATGTGAAGAAATTGTTTTTGCAAAGGCTTTGCGTGCTGATATTATCTATTACATGCTGCAAAGTGAATTAGTATAAAGCGTATCTTATAATAGAACTGTGCTCTGAAGGACTGGATATATTTTTTGTTTATGTACATTTGTTCTATTTCTGACTTCTATGAAAATAAAAGGAATGCTATTTTTTGAAGTAAATATTATAAATATATAGGTCAAGCCAGTGTATTTCAGGTTAAAGATTTTCCGGTTCTTATTGCTTTTTTTTTTCTTTATTTATATTTTTTTTGTGTTTATGCTGATTTAATGTATATTGGTATAGATAGCTACGATATCTATGAAATTATGTTTTTAGTTTAATAAAAAAGCAGACTTTTTATTGCAGTTGTTATAAATATATATAATGTCTTAAGCACAAAACTGCTTTATATACATTGAAAATAAAATTGGGCAAGAGATACCTTTCAGTATTCTGAAGTTGTATTTCTCCCTAGCCCTAAGAGGCCCCTGGGGACACATTCTAATACATGCTATGCTGTACCAGGCTGGAAGACACTTCTCACATAGACAGTTCTTGTAGTTGGTGACAGGTGAATCTGAGATCAAAATCCAGTCAGTGTTTAAGTTTTAAACTATCTGTGAATGATATACCTGGAAAATCTTTTGTCATTTTTTTTCATTTTTTTTCCTTACATCAGCTAATGTTTTAGTATAAGAGTATTGCTTCTTGGAGTTTACTCCCTCTGCAGGACAAGAAAACACAATTTGAAATAAAGATTAGAACTTAATAATTTCTTGACCTCATCTAATAAAGTTATGGTGAATTACCACTTCAGAAATTTTATATCTGATGAACTCTTGTATCTTAGTCTCTATCTAGACAACTGTAGAGCTACACTTCAAATCCATCTAGAAATACCCAGATTACCATACATGTGTAGACTAAATATTGGTGTGCATCAACTTGCATTAATTCCACTTAAAGTAGTGTAAACTATCATGTAGTTTTAGTAAGTGTTTTTTGACCTTCAAAAAGTACTCGGTCATCACACTGTCTAAATATACATGGCTAAATGTATAAATGTATATGTAATGTACATGCTAAAATATATATAATGTAAACAATGTATATGCTAAAATGCATATATACGATTTTATATATATACACAATATATATTGTATGAATATACAATGGCTAAATAGACTTGATAGACTTATAGTAATGAACAATGTGTTATACTTTTTCTCTTTTCTAAATCCTTATTTAGATCAAGTTTAATGTATAATCTTGGTGTGTACATGTAGGACACCTACATTCCACATGAATGTTGACACTACACAAATACACTGTAAGATTTTTCAGCACCAGAATTGCTGGGGCTTTTAGATTTCTTGCCTAGTTCACAATTTAGATACTCACCAAAGATAATATAGTCTTTGCATATGAAAACTGTTTTTTATCACATAACTGAAAGAGATTTTGCTACTAATGTATCTTTTTTTTTTTAATTAAAAACCAGTGGCACATTTCTAGTGTTATCAGGGCATAAGCTGTTGAATGCAATTTCCACAGGCTTCAACTCATAAAAACTAGTAATTAAATTCATCACACTGTTCAGAGGCCAGGAACTATTTTGTGCTTTCTAAAAATAAACAGGTTTTGCTACAATACTCTTAATGACAAACAAGAAAACAATCTTTGATAACAACAGTAGGATATATATTTTTTTGAATTGTGTATTTTTCAGGTATGATTTTTCAAACAAAGAAGTTGCTATTTCCTTGGTTTTTAGTTATTTCTTCTAAGAAGAAAAGATTTAAAAAGAAAATACAAAAAGCCTTTACCTGCCAAAAGCACAGTACAAGTGTATCATTGTAACTAACGTATCTGCAAATACTTACCTTGATTCATAAGTTAAAAATGCATAGTGTGTCTTTGTTATATTTTGATTTAATGTTTGGTACGTGTTTTCTTCCTGTATGTGCTGCATTTGCACAGGGTTAGTGAACGTGAAGCTGCGCTGGAATCAGCCCTACTGATGTTGCAGGAATTCTACCTGGATCTTGAAAAGTTCCTCACTTGGCTTACAGAAGCTGAAACAACTGCTAATGTCCTGCAAGATGCTACACACAAGGAGAAGACACTAGAGGATCCCCAGATGGCTCGGGAGCTCATGAAACAGTGGCAGGTAAGTCAAGTACTTCAGTTCAGAGGCATGTCTGTTATCCAAAGAGAGTCTTTTTTCTTCCCCAGTGTGTAGCTACTCAACAAAATTGAAATTCTATGGAAAAAAAAAATAAAAAAATCTGACTGCTACTAACCCTTATGTGTAGCTTTGTTGCAGAGATCTAAGGTCAGTTACACTGATTCTATCTGACATCTTTCAGCATATATTGAATTTGAAGTGGTATCTTGAAGTACAGATTTAAAAAAGAACAGAAAGGAAACTTTGTTGAAATGGGTGTTTAGTTTTTTATCTAATAAAAATGAATTACTCTGCTGATTTACAGTCTTGAATCGAGCGCATGACAGAGATGAGAGTTTCTTAAACAGTTCTGATATTTATAGAGGTTACATAAATTGTTTCAAGTTTATTCTGTGTAGCTTAAATGAATTAGTTTTCCTCCATTACTTTCAGACATGAAAAATGTTAATCAGATGTTTGGCTGATTATTGTCAACATTTTCTGTGTCAATAACAAAAAGAGATAATAATAAAAATTTTCATAGTGAGTGGCTGGACAGTATTCAGAGAGTTGTTCTCCTCTGAGAACCAAAAATCTTAATAAAGAGAGCAGATGTTGCGTCTGGTGTTTGAGAGAATCCAGATAAAGAAGAACAATAAATAGTGAGATAGTGCTTTTAGAATCTGTTGTTACAATTTCATTATATTTTCCTCATTACTGAGAGGAATATATGTATGTCTGTGTGATTTCTTAGATGTCTTAAATATGAGTTTGGCAGTCTGTTTTAGAAGGCAGTACCCTATCGTACATAATAGATAATTTTTATGTTGACAGTGCATTCCAAACCCGACATTCCAACCACTGAAGGCTCTATTCTTTAGTTTATTTCAGAAAAACATAGTGTGAAAAAATCATACTTATAAGTGTTTATATGCATATTAGATATTGCTACCTTCTTTTGGCACTATTTGATTAACCCATGGTTTTAAATCTTATGGCTGAACTGTTGCTGAATTCTATTATGCTAGAGTTACAAACTTACAGTTGTAGTATTGTACAGAATCAAGGTCTGAACCACGTATTTAATAGTGAGTTTTCTTAATACTAATTGTATTCAGTACAACCCATGTTTTTATATTCTGCAGATTAGGTTTGGTGATAGTGGTATTAAAACAAGGGAGTTATCAGGTATTTGCAAAAGTTCTGTTTGTTTGGTTTTTTTCTGTGTGATCATTGAAGAATGGATTATTGGTCAAGAAAGAGATTCCTAAAAATTTAGGTCAGAATTTCATTCTTAAAGGTAATGGATCTTTATCAACCCATTTATCCATCTAATAACTAGAGTTCTGCCTCATAGCCTTTTTTTTTTATTTATTTCCATATAAGTAATATTCATATCTACAGGCAAAAGGAAAAATAAATGTGTACCGGTCCTTCCACTCATAGATAACAAAATAGTTATAATTCCATCATGTAAGCAATTGTTTTGAACTGTAATTTTTTTTTCCTGTTGATCTTTTATGCACTTACATTGAGATATAAGATGGATTTTTTGTTGTTTTTTTTCTTCTCAGTTTTTTGTACATAAGTATCAAGTCTTCTTAAGAAAGAAAGATGAAAACTACATTGTAGCTGCCATTATATTTCTAAAAAGCAAAAAATCATTCTGTTCACTAATCTTGGCTGCAAAATAAAAAAATATATATTTAAAGAAACAGTATGCTGTGGCAAAATATATATATATATATAAACAACCAACCAACCAAAACAAAACAAAAAAAATACCCAACACCTTTTGTCTTTTCTCTCTCAAAGATTCATCTGTTCATGTGCAGCAAAAGCACAAAACATACGGACTCTGGGTTAGAGTTGGTGATTAAAGAAGCAAATATTTTGACAGTGTTTGTTTTTTTTTAAATTGTTTGCATCTTCATACTGATCTGCTTCTGTTAGGTAAACGTGGTTTTCTTCCTGTGCTATCTGTCTATCTCAGTTTTTGTCAGCCTCTTTATGTCATTCTTAAGCCCTGAGACGAAATCTCATAATTCACAAGCAGAAGTGGTTTTCAAATGCCCTTCTCCTGAATGGAGTCTGATTGCTATCTTTCTAATAGCTGGTAGAATTGTCTTGTTTTTTTGTTTTTTTTTTCCCTACCTCGAGTAGATGAACAGTTCTTTTTTTTTTCTACTGGAATAAGGAGAATTCTGTTTAAGTAAACAGAATGTGGCTTTGTTCAGAAATTTTAATCAGGAAAGATGATTTCTTCCTGTATTTATTCAAGTGGCCATTCAAGATTTGCATCTTCTTCCATTTCATTAAATCACTTATTTAAAACATAGAAATTAACTACAATTAATTTAGAATGATGCATCTTTTCATTAGTGTGTGCTCTTAGTAATTAGAGTATCATATTTCCTCAGTTCTCTTGTTTGGAATAGGGACTTCTGTAGCAGTAACATGATTTAGCTGCAGGAAAGATAACCATAAATGATTTGTTAAATGAGTGAATGGCAACCATTTCCCTGTGTTAATAATAGACAGCAGATAGGGAAACACAGTATGAAACCAAAATAGACCACACCAGATCCAGATCCTAGAATTAAAACAGAAAGTTAGCTTCTTATGAAAGATCATCATCTCCCAGTCTTGTGAAAGAAAGTTTGACTGCTTAGGCTTATGGAGTTAACAGAAGTTACAGTTAAGTGTGGTATGTGCAGTTAAGATCTGCAGTCTCGTTCTTTAGGAAGCCGTATGAACATGTAGACTGAAAATAGCCTTTATGTGTCGTGAGATGTTATGATTCTGTATTCATGTGCTATTTTTAGGCAATAGTTGTCTATCAGTGCTTTGATGAAGAATTTTGCCTACGAACAATGAAAAAGCTAAACTTATAAGTTCAGTAGTAGCTTTATCTCCTTGTCACTAAAAGTGTTTACCTTACCCTTATGATCTATCAGCTTTCTGCTTTACATTCTCATTATTATAATGAAAATAATGTTTTGCTGTGCAGAAAGCACAGCAGTAATTTTTTGTCTGGGAAAATCTCTCATTTCTGTTTCCTTTGCTTTACACGTTCAGAAACAATTTGATCAAATGTCAGTAACAAAGATTCATCTTTCCCTGGTACTCATCAGTTCATTCATTAGCAGAGGGAGAAGGTGAGGCTTACGTAAGCACATTTTAATTATAGGATGATGTATATTATATGTAATGGTTGCACTATAAATACTTGGCTTGCTTATATAAGCTTGTATTTGTATGCATCATTTGTCTGAACTGTCTGCAATGTAGTAAGTGAGGTGATCCACACTTTCAGAACACTTTCTGGGAGAATTTTTTAAGATACAAACCAGTTACTCCAAGGAGTTGAGTGATTATGTGCTGATTTGTACCATCTAATTTAAATGTATCATGCACCTCTATAATGCTTTATTTGATACGTAAATATATGGGAGAGATGAAAATAATGAATTTTCCTTTCTGTTTTCATATTTCTAAGAGATACAAACTCTCAACTGTGTTAATTACTCCTCCCATTCATCTTTCCAGAAATAATTCTATGTGACATTTTATACAGGTTATGAAATATTAGGTGTAATTTTTAAATTGGTGTGGGTTTATCTGATTATTTTATGAATGCAGTCACTTTATATTAAGCCTGTAGATGAATTTACTCATATACTTTATCACTGAAATTTTGACAAAGAATACTGCACATAAAGCTATCTTAACAATAACTAGAGTGTGCTTCTGTTCTGTTTACACAGATTGCCAAATATATCTGATGTAATCTACAGTGTTGACTGATAAAGACTAAAAGCATGACAGCCTAAGATAAATGAGGCAGTGTTAATAGCTTTGGTTTGGAATGTGTAGCAATTTCTTTACCACCTTCATGCTCACTTAACCTATGATCTAGATAGTTTTCCATCAGATTCAGGAGTTTTGGTGTTAATAATAAGAAAAATATGTAGTGCAATAAGTTATACTTAAAAATGTACAGTATGAGCAGCAACAATATTTTTCCACAACAATGTACATGAATTGCAGGCAAGGCTTTCTTGTGTTCTTTGTTGTTTGTTTTTTTTTTGTTGTTGTTGTTGTTTTTCTTTCCTGTTTCTATCAATACTTTAGAGGTGTTTGGCTATTCTTACTGTTCCCAAGCAGCTGTTTTCTCAGCAGGACAAAGCTGAGGTTGATACCTGCTCCTAACTCTTCTCTGTTATCGAGCAGAACAGGCATTTTGAGAGAATAAAATCTTATGACTCGATTTCCAACGTAATTTACTTACGATTGCTCATCACGCTTTATTTTATTAGATGGTGTATGGATTAGATCCTGACTAATAGAGAAGAGTATTTATAATACTCTCACTCAGTTCAGTTGACTTAGTTAGCAATTATTTAATAGTAATTAATTTTCTAGAGCTTCCAGTCTCAGTTCTGAGGTGCTTACTCATTTACTTATGCTTGAAATCATTCTCTGAAAACTCTGAAAATCAAGCATGATCATCTTCCCTCATCTTCTTTCTTTTTTTAAATCTAACACTGCATATTTGCCTTTTACACTAACCTAACACCAACTCTGAAATATCGTCTTCTTCATAAGAAATGTAATAGCAATGATTAGACACTTCCTGCTCCATCAGAAGCAGAAGATAAATTCCTGAATACATTTCTTTTGCAAGTGCCATTACTGCCTAATCTGATATGGGGCAAAATGCTATCTCAAATAAAAAGTTATGGTATGGATTTTGTGAAATACTTAGATAGTACTACTTTTAAAATGCCTTACCAATAAGTGGTCATTTTATTGATTGGTGGAGGAATGGAGCGGGTAGTAAGATAGAGCTGGGCTTTTCTCAGTGGTGCCCAAAGACAGGACAAATGGTAGTGGGCACAAACTGAAAAATAGGAGGTTCCGTAAGGAAAAACAAAACACACTCTAAGCTGTCAAATCACCAAACATAATCCAAAGACATTGTGGAGTCTCTGTTCTTGAAAATCTACAAAATGTAGCAGGACATGGTTTAGAGCAACCTGCCATGAGCAGTGGGATTGGATCAGATAACTTCCAGAGATGTCTTCCCATCATAAGCATTTTTGAGACCTCTGGTCTGATTGTGTCTAATCACTGGGCATACAGTCAATCATTCTGCAGCCTAATTAACTTTTATATAAATATACAAATGGAGAAGTAATAATATAAGAGAGTAAGAAACTGAAACTCTTCTTAATGTCTTAAGAGAAAATTTTGTTACAGCTTCCCAGGAATTCATTAATAATGTGTCTAAATGAGTAAGGATAAAAGGCAGTTAAGAAGAAAATGGAGGGAGAAGAAACCACAGAGAATAAAACTAATTACATATTTTTAAATGGCTCATTACTAGAAACTGATGGGGAGACTGACAGGTGAAAGCTAGAGGTGAGAGATGAAAATACAATGAGCATTTTTAAGAGCACCATAAATTAAATTTGGGTTTTCTTTCTTTAAGCATGGAATCAAACTCCATATCTTTGGCCTCCAATAGTTTTTTTTCTTAATCTATTACTCTTACATCTAAAATAGTGATTTCCTCCGGAGTCATCATCCAGATGCAAAAGGTGACATGCTTAAAAAAATACTTTTTTTGAATGATAATTACCTTGGCAGTGTTTTATCTGATTTTTACTTTCAGGAAAGAAAAGCAGGGACTGCTAGCATAGTTCTGGGTTGAGACCTCTTGCAGCCTACAGTCCTTCTAGTTAAGGCTACTCACAGTAAGCTCCTAGTTTGCAAGTAAGACCGTATATGGAATAGATGCATTACTACAGTGGAATAAATGGCCAAATAGTTCAGTGTCTTACCTCTTAACTACAGTATGATTAATGTATTGTTATAAAGGCATAGAGATAATAACATAGTTGGTTCAAAGAATATACAGTACACAATGTTATTAAAAATAGTTTAAAGTGGGAAAATCAGTGAGATATAAAATATATAAAGATACAGAAGTATATTTATGTTTGGAGCTTGATGTTAAAAAAAACCCAAGATGCACAAATGGGTGAATCTTTCATATGCATTCCAGTGATCAATTCCGAAAATAAGTTCAGTTATATTTGTTTAAATTACTACAATTTGACATATGCATTGGGCTTCCTGGTTTGTACAGCCACAGCTGTTGTTCTTAACTGACTTTCTCAGGGTGGCCAGGATAGCAGCAGGAGAACAGTCACTTTATTATTGTTATTTATTTATTTATTTTACATGTTAGGCTTTCAGTTTTACTGGTTCAGTTTGGGTATTCTTAATTACCAGAACAGTAGATGGATTGATGCTATCTGTGAGTGGATATAGCAATGTATGTTATGTTGCTTCTGTCGTCCCTGTCTCTGAACTTCCCTGAAATTAAAACAAAACCTTAATCAGTGCTGTTTTTAATTTCGGAAGATAAAATGTTTACTTTGTTGAAAACTTAAAAGTTATTCCTAGGGAAAATAATCAACTCTTAATTGACAGAAATCCCACATATAAAGTTGGTGTTAGTAAACAAGAACAAAGAAATTTCTCATTTAATTTTCTGATTTACATGTACTCTCTGTTAATTTAGAAGAAAAACCCTGTTTTGTCAAGTGTGTTAAACAATATATGATCACTTGACTCCAGTTTTTCACTTAAACATTATGTTGAGCACACTAGCAGAATGGTCATAAAAACGTATTTGAATGATATTAAGAATTAACAAAGAAGGAAAAAACAAGATCTATTCTTAATTCTCCTCAGATAAACAAAAAAAAAAAAAAATTTTTTTTTTAAATCCCACAAAAAAAAAAAAAAAGGGGGCGGGGGAGGGGGGAGAGAACCCAACAACCCACATGCCTGTTTTATATTAATTCTAAATAAATTAATAATTAAATTAAATATTGTGAAGTGTTGCTGAGCTCTGGAAATAAAATCAGGACTTAAGCATGAATTGTTTAGTCTTGTAAAGAGTAATAAAAGATTATATCAAACACAGGGACATCACTCTACGTGTCCCTTCTTTTGACAGTAAAACTTCTGGAAGAATTTACAGATGTCCTTGGAACTTAATGAATTTTTTTACAGAAGACAGTTACTCTGCGAAAGATCAGTCAGTGAGAGTAGCATCTTATAGAAAAAACAGTATTATAATTGAACTGCCTAAGACGTAGCTATATCTATGTGTGTTTTGTTCCAGAGTACACTTTTGATCAAATTTCCCCATCCTTCTCATCTACAATGCTCTAGTTTGTGTTGAATAAGAGTCTTACAGCATAAGAAATTGACTTACATGAAACAGAGATTGTACTTGATAATATAGTCATTGATTTAGTAGTTGCCAGTGTTGTAATAAAAATAATGAAAGGCATATGAGCTACCACTGTTGCAAATCAACACATTTTTTCCTGCAATTAGAAAGGGTCAGTCTTCAAACCCTACAAGTCCTAAACACAGATTTTTCAAAAACATATTAGGTTAAAAATAAGCTTCTGTAGCATGACGTGTGAGATTGTATTGTATTATTAGAAGAGAGCATGGAGAGTCACTGATTGGGTGGTTTGCAGTTATTACTGAAAGAAAAAAAAAAAATTAGATCCAAATTCCTACATGTTTATCCGGCCTTATAATTTTCTTAGTATGTTGCATTCCTATGCAGGCCCTTCTAAAACAAGATCCTCCCATGTCCCGTGAAGAGCATGTATGGGCTGTCTCATAGCCTGTGCTGAACCCATGCCATTTTTCAGAGTAACCCCCCAGATTTGAAAGGACAGGAATAAGATTGAGTGGCTAGCAGAACTCTGAAGATTTCTGCCATTTGATCTTCCTGCAATCATTGGCACTCAACTGGCTCAGTACAATCTTGTCATTTTGTTCTCTCATTTACATCATGTAGTTTACAACACATTTATTTGAAAAGCAAATAATCAATTAAAACTCTTACAAAAGAAATTAACAGTAGTTTTTTAACATACTCTATTTTTTTAAAATCTGATGATTAAAATACTGCACTATTAAAAACATATGGCTGAGATGCACAGAATCTTTGGCTAATGAGAAAAGATGCATATCTTCCCAAGGCAGGTGAAAATAGAAATTTTTGTGCTGTGATTATTAATGTTTTACTATAGAAAGTATGAATGATACAGAATGCTTAACTGAGGATAAATTTTGTCTTATAGCAGTTATCTTCCTGAATATCCCTGAAGGCAGTCATCTTAAAGACTAAAAATAAGGAATAAAATAAAACCATAGATGCTTTTCAGAGCCAAGTTCTACATATTTAATGAAAGATTTTAGGATTGTAATGAGAAAAACTTCTTCTAAGAAATGCTACAAGCTTTTCCTTTTTATAAGATTGAAGAGCTTATAGCTTTATGTATCTCACTGCATTCAGTGTATTTCTAAATAGGGCAATTCCATATGAGGGGGTGGATGAGAACCAAAACAAGACCAAGTGCGGGGTCCTGCACTTTGGCCATGGCAACTCTAGGGTTACAGGTCTGGGGGCCAGTGGCTGGAAGACTGTGTAGAGGAAACAGACTTGGGGTTATTGGTCAACGCTCAGCTGAACATGAGCCAGCAGTGTGCCCAGGTGGCCAAGAACACCACGTCTGGGCTTATATTAGAAACAGTGTTGCCAGCAGGAGCATGGAAGTAATTGTCCCTCTGTACTGGGCACAGGTGAGGTCGCACCTCAAGTACTGTGTTCATTTTTAGTCCCTCACTCCAAGAAAGACATGGAGACCGTGGAGCATGTCCAGAGAACGGCTGGTGATAGTTGGATGGTTGGAGTGGATGATCTTGCAGATTTTTTCCAACTTTGGTTATTCTGTGTTTCTGTGAAAACTAACTCAGCCTACAGAAGAATTTGTTGTCTTACTGAAAGGTGCTGGAGACACCAATAATGAAATTGATTATGTACACCCCTGAGTGGCTGCTGTCTAATCCAGTCCCCTAGATCCAGTCATTAATAACAGGTTCAGAATCCTGTGAATTCTCTTTGCCATCCTTAGGAGGTTTTCTATGTCCTTGAATCATCAGTGACCAGAAGTGGTCTGTAGTTTCATGTTTTTCTGCCCATGAAAGTTATATTAAATCATATATTGTTCTTGTTGATGACCTATTTTTGCTATATAAATCAATCTTCTATTTTTGTGCATAGCTGCCCAAGAAATTGCTTTTTCCTTTTAGTCCCTGGCCTCAAATGTAACTGCTGAGAAAATTTTACTTTCAAGCGATGACTCTGAGTTTAGTACAGATAACTGAAAGTATGTGAAGACACATCTGGAATGTTTGCTCTGCCAAATCCCCTCAGGACTTAATGCATATGTTCTGCTGACCCACCTGTCCAAATGTATAAGCAGAAGTGTTGAGTCTGATGTTGTTCTACTGCTCACTGACTCCTCTTACCTTTGAGTTGTCACAAGCTGAGAAAGGTGCTGATGCTCAGTGTTCTTCATGTCTTTCTTTTCAATAAAAAAAAAACAATTCTCTGAGGCTGAGTATTTGCTCACTTTGGGAAAAGTTATAGCTCTTGTTACTTATTGGAGTAGTGGGTTTCTCACTGTTCCAGGAACAAGTTTTCACTGCTGCTGCTTCTCAGGGCTGGTAAGGAAGCAGGGTAAGGAGATGAGAACCTCGACTTGAATGCTGGAATTTATTTTCCTTTGGTTTCTGTAGCATTTTTTCAGAAAATATCTCTGATAGTAGTGAGTAACTGAGCCCAAGGAAACAATTTTTCTTGATGCTCAAACAGTGAGGTAAAACATTTAGATGTAGTAATTTGCCCACCTGTTTGAGTGATTTGTGATTTACATACTCTAACCTAGGGACCTTTGTGATTGAAGTTGATCTGAAGTGATAATACAGTAGCGTTTTTGTATAATTTCTTTTGTGTGGACTAAGTCTGTTGAAGCAGAATAATAATGGGAGAGGCCACAGCAATGGCAGTAGAGGTTTGAAATTTAATTCTTCACTTTTGCCTCTGTAAGTCTGGAGAAGCTTTACCCTGACCAGATTAAGTCATCTAAAACAGAATGGTAGGCTGTATCAGGTTATTTTTGATACGATATACTAATGTGAGCAAAAACATCTGGTTTCTTGGCTTCAAATAAATGGTTTTGATTCTCTACTGTCTATATAGTTGAAAAGATGATGCTAAAAAAAAACAAAAAAGAGAGACCACAAAACACCAAGAAGTTAGTATGCTACTCGTTCAGGAAATGATCATTATTAATTTCTGGTAATTTTTTTTATATTTTTTGATGGCTAGAAATCCATACAGCTTATGGAAGCTTTTTTGATTAATTGATATCAGCCAAAAAAATCTTTTGCCAGGTTACAGTGATAATTAATTATTACATAACTGAATTAACCCTCAAGAGACTATATTCTCTTTAAGGTCAGAACTTTAATTTCTGAACATACTACATTTAGGTGAACACTGCCAATGGAGCAAGTATAAGAATAAACTAGTATCTAAACAGAATAAAGATATAAATTATCTTCAGAAGTATCATACAATAGTAAACCTATTGAATTTCAACCTCATGCTGCTGGGTTGGGCAACATTTTAATGACTGTTTTTCTGATATGCAGAAACTACTTCATTGTATGACAGAAAAGCATGCAGAATAGCAAGACACACTTCTTAGAGGACTGAGTGCAAAACGTGGAAGACTGAGCCACTAAATTTCACCACTGAACTTCAAAAGTCTTTTGCTGGGGAAAACTTAGTTGTCCTGCTATTTGTTGTACTGTTCATATCAAAGTGTATTTCCCTGATCTATAAATGAAGTGGCAAATCCTTTCTTCTCATATACTGAAAACCTGACAGAATTGTCTAGATCAAAGCTATGAAATAAACCTGTTCCTGCTTACATTACCACAATTACAGATGCAACAGTATATTAACCTCAAAAGATCATCTCTTCTTTCCACTACGGTATTGTAATTTCATATCTTTTGAGCAAGAGATGCAACAGCATTCACATCTCAGCTTGTTGACTGGGTTAAAGGAAAAAAAAAAACAAACTGTTTTGCTTTAGTCTTCAAATTATTTTATACAGAAATAGCTATGGAAGGTTAGCACTGCCTGAAAAGTAGTGCTGAGAAATGTTATTTCTGCAGTGTGAGCTATTTCCTCACAGCCTGTTGTTTCATTTTCTTGAGTTTCCAATTTGACACTTAATGTAAAGATTTTATACCCAGATGTCAGTGGATAAAACAGCACCTCAGATAAAAACAGGATCATTACCCAGTTTTAATCCATTGTTGTGATCAGGGTATAGAAGAAGAAACGCCGCATGTTGCCCTTAGAAATTAGAGCAAACTTGCAAGTTTATTTCTACTTCCACAACTGTAAGTTCCTTACACTAAGCCTAAATCTTAGAGAGTCAAGTCCTGTTGATACCAAATGGGATTTTGCAGATCATATGCAGACATTGTATATGGCTCAATATGGAGACTTTGAACCAATTGATGAGAGAAATCTAGGCAACCCTACAGGCCTGGGGAGGAGTGGCTGGGAAGCTACCTGATGGAAAGGGACCTTGGTGTACTGATGGAGAGATGGCTGTATATGAGCCAGCAGTGTGCCCAGATGGCCAAGAAGGCCAGTGGCATCTTGGCCTGTATCAGAAATGGTGTGGTGAGCAGGACTAGGGAAGTAATCCTGCACCGGTACTCAGCATTGGTGAGGCCTCACCTTGAGTACTGTGTTCAGTTTTGGGCACTTCAATAAAGAAAAGACAAAGAGGTGCTGAAGCAGGTCCAAAGAGATACAACAAGAGCCTGGAGTATATGCTCTATGAGGAATGACTGAAGGAACTGGAGCTGTTTAGTCTGGGGAAGTGGAGGCTCAGAAGAGACTTTATTGCTCCCTTCAAATACCTGAAAGATGGTTGCAGTGAGTGTGGGGTTGGTCTCTTCGTACTGGTGACAGATGACTAGACAAAGGGAGATGCCTCAAGTTGTACCAGGGGAGGTTTTGTTTGGATATAAGGAAAAACTTCCTTACAGAAAGGGTTGTTAAGTGGTGGAATAGGCTCCCCAGGGAGATGGTTGTGTCACCATCCCTGAATGTGTTTAAAATCGGTATGGGTGTGGTGCTCAAGGACATGATTTAGCAGTGGGTTATTAGAGTTAGGGTAGTATGGTTTGGTTGCAGTTGGACCTGATGGTGTTGAAGGTCTTTTCCAACCTGAGCAATTCTATGATTCTGTGATTCTATGGGGTGAGATGGATGAAGGAGAGTGAAAATTTTGTATTTTGTCATTTGTTTATTTTAATTCTATTCATTTTGAAGGCTTATTTAAGTCATTTTTTCAAATAGTTCTCTAAGATATGTGCAACAGCAGACTGGAGGATTTCATTTTCCATACCAAAGTGATAGAGGCATCTAGAATTAAATATATGCATGCATATATCAGATTTGCTGAAGTTTGAAAATAGTGTGTGTACTCTAAAGAACAGGGAGGAGCATCCAAGGAATTAAGGGCCTGTCACTCTAACCTTTGTCCCAGAGGCTACAGAGCAGATTGTTTTGAGCATCATCACATGGTGCAGATGAGATGACTGAGTGATCTGAAGTTGACAAAGCTTTTCTTGAAGGACAAGGTGACTAACACACTAGATGAGGAAAAGACTATAGATGTTGCCTACCTGGATTTCAGTAAAGCATATGGCACTAACTCCCACATTATTCTCCCTTAGAAACTGGCTACTGGTGTATAGTTCATGGGGTGAAAAAGTGGCTAGATAGCTGGGCTTGAGGTCACACTGAATGACCTTCAGTTCAGTTAGTGATTGATCATCATTGGCATTCCCCAGGGTTCAGTACTGGACACAGTTTTGTTTAGAATTTTAATTAACAGTGTAAATGAGGGGAATGAGTACACCCTCAACCAGTCTGCAGATGACACCAAGTTAGTATAACAGAATAATAGAACTGTTTGAATTTGAATAGACTTTTTAAAGTCATCTAGTCAACTCCCCCACGTGAACAGGAACATCTATGTCTAGATCAAGTTGCTCAGAGCCCCATCCAGCCTGACCTTGAATGTGTGAAGAAGAGCAGTGAAGCTAGTGAAGAGACTAGAAAGCAAGTGTTTTGAGGGATGAGTCATAACAGAATTAGGACTTTGGAAAAGGCTGAGGGGAGACCTGATAGCTCTCTACAACTATCTGACAGGAGTGAGGTGGGTGTTGGTTTATTTTCTCAAAAATAACTAATATATGATGAAACAATCTCAAATTGCTCTTTGGAACATTTAGCTTGGACATTTTGAGGAATTTATTCATGGAGAGAATGGTCAAGCATTGGAACAATCTGCTTAGGAATGTGGTGGAGTTCCCACCTCTAAAGTTATTGAAGAGACATCAATGTTGCACAAGGGACATGATTTAGTGACAGGACTCAGTATATCAGCATAGTGGTTAGACTTTTGATGATCTCTGAATGTATTCTCCAACCTCCATGTTTCTGCTTTTTTGTTGTTACGTAATTTTCACTGTCTGTGTAAGTAATTGGGAACAAATAGAGACTAGCTGAACCTACGGAAATAGAAAAAGAATTGTGTGATTTTAATTTTAAAAAGAAGGAAAAAAAAAAAAAAAAAACCTTTGAAGAAATCTGTCTTTATTAACATGCTGTTTCTGCTGATGATTTTTGTGTTTTCATTCTGGCTTATAGCATTGTAAATTAATTTAACATGAAAGGATAAAAATGTTGTTTTTGAAGTGTTTCTCATTAAATTATGAAAAAAATTACAGTAAATAGTAGAAAAGAATGCCTCTGGTAGAAGCTTCTGTTTTCTCAATTACTGTAACAAAAGTGAAATATTACAGAGCTGACTTGGAGGCAATATTATTGCAGTTACATAAAACAGATGAGCTCAAAACTTCAAAAAACAGCACAAAAAGAGAAAGCACAGGCTGGATCCTTTGAAAGTTAAGTATTTATTTATATTTCTCTGAAAGGTCTGTACAAAACAGTTGGCTAGAATTCAAGTCATTCATGTGTTTAGTTAAACGTAAAATAAATCTGCTGAATTTTAGTGGTACAGTGTATCTTCAGATAAAGGTGCTCATAATTTGAAGTCTGAATATACTGCATATATTGTGTGATGGCTTTCAACATGGTGAAGTATTTTACTTTGAATGTGTAAGTTTTAAGAGAAGATGGAAAGTAACTCTCCACATTAACTAGAAGTATGATGATGCTACAGTCAGTTTTATAAAAATATGTCATTTTCATAGAGTCATACAATGGCTTGGGTTGGAAGGAACCCCAAGGATCATCAAGTTCCAACCTCCCCGCTCCAGGCAGGGCCACCAACCTCCAGATCTGGCACTAGACTAGGTTGCCAGACAGTTACCTCCCTGTCTCTGCCAGTCCCCCTCTTCTGGTGAAGGCCAGGATACCACTGATATTCCAAGCTGCAAGAGCGCACTGCTGGCTTGTGTTCACTTTTTCATCCAATAGGACCCTCAGGTCCTTAAATGTTCTAATGTCATTTTGCATTACTTATTGAGAACATCTTAGATTTTAGTTCTATTTTGACATTGTCTTTGTATTTTGGGTATCAAGTAGAAGAAATATGATATATTTCTATACAGTTCTTCATTGGGATGATAGCAACAGTCCTTCTACTTCAGGTGTTATCTTGGTTCCACCCCTTCGCAGTCATCTGATTTAAGCTTAAGCCTGGATTGTTCCAACCTTATTCTCTTTGATTAGACCATAATTTGGTTTAAAAAGTACCATGAAGAGTAGGTATTGCAGGAAACATCTGCTCCTGAAGTCACTGATGTGTTGACTTTATTAAATATCATTAATAAAATGGTAGATCAGAAAATATTTAGAGCCCCCAACAGTAAGATGTCTTGGAAATTGAAAAATACTTTATGCTTAGCTCTAATTCCAATGAATCCTTTAGTACTTTATCTGAAGGGGTTTGTCATCATAAAAATAAAATAAAATAAAATATATTATTAGTAGTAGTAATAATAATAATAATAAATAGAAGCACAAATAAAATACAAAAGCCATAGAAATGCAGTAAAATGCAATACAGAGTGACTTTAGTGATAATGTTATCCATGTGTTTCTTCTTGGAGTTGTTATAACAGTCTTCTCGTCATTTTTTTAAAAATAGGCACTGTGTCTTGATAACAATCATTTGCAAGTTAGAAGTATAAGCTAATTGTTTTTATTATTATTTTCTAGGTAATTTCAGGGCATTTCTAGATGATTCAGTTGTTTTCTTGAAAAAGGCAGAAATGTTTCTCTGTCATTAAATATATTTAACAGGTACCACTTGCAAAACATTTATGAAGATCATCTATAAAATGTGCATATATAGCATTATGTTACGAAGATTTTCTAAGGATTTCTTCTAATGTGTGAACCAGTGAAATCAGAAAACTCTTTAAAATGTCTTTACCCACTTAGCGTATTCAAGGGTACACACACATAAAGTTTATTGTATGTATTATTGCTAACTACACATATGCTCAGTGGATTTAGTTTTAGAATCAAATGTTTACATTCAGCTGTAAATCTCCAGAAGGCATTCTAGGATACACTTCAAGGACAGTCTTTATAGAATCATGCAATGAGATGGGTTGAAAGGGAGCTTTAAAGATCGTCTACTCTGATACCTCCTGCCATGGGCACGTTCAATTTGACTTATATCTGGAGACCTAAACAAATTATGTGTTTATGCCTGGCTATTTTCAACATCAAATTGTATTACTTAGGAAATCTTGTTTTAGAAGCTGCACATGTCCATTTGGGGAAAAAAAACAATCTACCAAACAATAAAACCCACACAGTAAGTGATGCATTGTCTTTATTAAACTAAGTGATGGTGCTTATGTTTTTTATAATCATTACCATTAATAAATTGCTTGAGTATATTTTACAGAGCAAAAATATTTGCTAAAATTAGTTTGAGACTAGTCATCATATGGACTATTAATAATCAGAGGCAAACATTAAGCAAATCCCTTTTCCATAACCTTTTTCAGGCACAGAAGTATATCATAGTATTCTGTTTTCCTCTACAGCAGTTCCTTTGATAGCAATTTTGAATTTAAACAACTGTAAATGTCATTTTTCCTCTGATTTTTTGTCTGTTTCTTAAATTTTTCCCTAGTAGTTGTTCTACTCAAATAATTTGGGGAAAAAATCAAAACTCATTTAGTAGTTTGAAGAATGTGTTTGTATTATTGTACGTTCATCTTGTAGAAAGCAAATCAATGAATACATAAGAATATGTATGGTTGTTATGCATTTGTGCTAGAACAGTAGATATTACTTTTTATTTCACATGTAGCTGTTTTTCTGGTCTTAATGAATTGTATTAGTTTCTGGGGGAGGGAGGAGAATGTCTGTGGCAATTTTGGATTAGTGCCCCTTATAGATACAACAGTTTTCCAGAAAGAAATCAAAACTTCTTAGCACATGGGATTCTCCAAGATCATAAAAAATGTCCTTCTAAATTAAAAAATAATAATAATAAAAAAATAAAAAGATGATTTTAAGATCAGACTATTTCAAGCTCCAGCCTTCAATTCCAGAATTTACGTGGACAATATTCTGTTTAGATGCTGTGGGTACAGTAATAGATATGACTGTTAGTTAGTGGGGTTGGTTTGTAAACCCAGTGTTCTGGTGCTAACCTGTTAACTAGGTTAGCTAGTCTGTTGATAAACTGTACTTTCGAAAATTATGTTGTGATAAAATGCTGAGCACTTCATATTTTGAAAAGAAATAATATTTTGTTTCCTTCTCTATGTCCTTAAGTGTTTTTTGGAGGACTGGTGCTCTCCAGGCTTAAGCTCAGCTGTTGCTGTTGTAAAATATATTTGGAACTTCTGATATGGCATTTTTCAAATTCATTTTACATTACATTTCCAAGCGCTTGTACTGATTAATAGTGTTACCATTTTAAAGAGTAATCTTGGGCTGCCAGGAGAGGAGACAGAGCAAATTGATGTTCCATAACCTGTAACCAGTCTTCTGACATCACTGAGGTGAAGTAAAGCTTTCTGTGACACTGGTGCCTGGGTTTACCAGACGTCGGCAGGTATGTTAGTGGTAATGGGCTGGCCAAATTGACAGTGCCAAGGAAATCAGAAGTTTCAAACTCCTTTTTCTGTCTAGAAGGTGTTTTAATATTCAAATCATATCAGTGTTACAGTCCTAGATGTGTGAATACAGAGGTAGTGATAGCCTTAATTGTTTGAGTCATTACTGGTTTTGCAGTAAAACAAGTGTTTACCGTGATTGACTGTTTTCCTATCAGTTCAAGGATGCAATTAGATTAAGGGCTGTTTCGTGCTCCTCCAGCTGAAGGTGAAAAGAGATAATTATAATATATTTGCCATTAATGTGGCAGGAAAATTATTATGATGAAAGGATGAAGAGCCAGCATAGTAGCAATATCATAGCTTCTTCCAGCGGTAAGGACATCTTTTCTAACGAAGATCACATTTGCATGAGATGGCTGCACATAATCTCTGTGAGCTGATCATCATTATTCCTGAGGTTTTTTAGATAAGTGTTCCTGGATAACACAGAATTATGTTTTTTTAGAAAAATACAAAAAACATGCTAATACGTGGTTTAAGATAATGATATAAAACATCAGAAGATTAACTACTACAGCATATATCATAATTAGAAAATTATCATTACCTTAGGAAATTGATTCTGGAAGCATATAAAGCACATTGGCCTTAATACTAAGGCTAGATGACTGAAAAGAGTTTAATTTTTGCTGTTCCTCACTTTTGTGGAGTTGCCTTCTGTCCCAAAATGTACAAGTTCAGGAAGCTTTTAAAGCTGGTTAACTTTGGTAGGAATAAATCTTGTCAAAACTAAAATTTTTCAGAGCTATAGATTAATTTTACCGTCACTTTAATAGGAACATGTTGAATTGTTCTTATTTCATTACAACGATTTGTTTTTAAGAAATAATTACTTTTCAGTATACATGCTAAATTGAAATATGATTTTATTCTGACATATATACAGTGTATTAATATCTTGTTTTATGATTTTGTGATGCCATCAAAATAAAAGATGGCATAATTCTGAGTCATAACTGTCTCCCTCAATCAGTGTAATACCATACTTCCAAGGTTTCAGTAGTTCAGTCTACAGACAATAAGACGTCCTACTCTGAGAGGAGGAATCTTCAGAGTTCTGGAACATGCTTTAAATGAAAGGAAGAAATTGCAATACATCAAGAGTAGAGTTTAATACCTTATTTACCTATTTATCTGAGTGAAACGAGTGAATGAAGATGGAAAACATATAAGCTAACTCTCAGATAAAAGGAGGGAAAGTGAAGAGATGCAAAATAAATAACTGAATAATCTCCCCACCTGTGGGTAGCATTGAATTTTCATGTATTAACTGAAAAAGTAATGTTTTAATGCAGAATATTTATGCGTGAAAAATTTGCTTTACAAAAACCTCAGCTGTGCTTTTCTGAACTTAGAATAGGCTTGAAAAATACATGGAAAAAAATGCTTTAGTTTTTATCTACAGCTATTAACCTGTCTTTAACTTAGCTATAATACGGCAGCTACCATTTTAGTCACATTTCAGTTAACATCTACTTGGCATAACAAAATGCTGTATATAGGTAAAACTGACATGAACACTTATGTGTGTTTGTATCAGTCTTTTCAAGGATTGCAATGTGAATTGTCTTTAATAGAAACACAATTGTTTATGCATTACAAAAACATCACTCAAACTAATCCTCTGTCTATAATGCAAATGCCAATTTTTAAGTGCATTGTAATAAGAAAATACACAATTCAAGACAGTGCATTTGGAAGTTTAAATAAACCCTGACTACTTTTGTTCTCTTATTTTTCTTGACTTCCGTTATATTGCTTTAAGTTGATATTTGCAAACAATTTCCCTTGGTATGCATTTCTGAATTGAAAACCAGAGATAACAGAACAAAACTCGTACAAGTTTATTTTAGCAGTCCTTTGGGTGTGTGTGCCAGTGCTATGAGCTATACCTATCACAATACATTCTGGAATTTCTGCTTTACAAACCATTGAAAAGCATGGCTCTTAAATCTTTCAGACCTAAAAATAAAAAAAAATAAAAAGCAACCAAACTAAACCAACCAATAACAAAGATGCAGTTCAGCTCTGAGAAGTATTATTTTTCTCCTTGAACTTAATGTAAAGAAAATAACTGAAGAGCTTGATCCTGCTGAGTTGTTTTTGGGTTTATTTATCATGATGTCCACCAAGCCTATTCTGAATCTTCACACTTCAGCACTAGCATTATTTGTTAAAACAACATTTTATACTGACTGAGCATTAACCACTACTGGTTTGCACTGGAATCACAGAATATACCCATAATAAAGGAAAATGTTATTTCACAGTATTATTATAAGGAATGCTATTGAAATAAAGGTTTGACACTTCCTGTGAAGTATTACTATTGCACAGGTTTTTGGAAACCTAGTAAGTCTTTACAAGAAGTAGATATTAATTAATCCTATCCCTGTGATATTTCTATTGAACTGTTTATTATACATACATTAGAGGGAAGTGAAGCTTTTGAGATTAATGATACTGTAGTGAATTTTTGACAGATTAATGATTAGCTGTCTTTTAAAATATATAAGAGGCAACTTTTGATGTTATTACATTTTAATAAACAAAAGCAACAGGGAAGTTTTAATGTGTACTTTATTGTTGTTTTTTTGTGAGTTAACAGACGTGACAGCTGTAGCTTATTCTTCTGCTAAAAGAATTTAAATGTATTAATAATTCCATTTTGATTTTTCTGTTTGGTAATGCAAATCATTTGCTCATAGCTTCATTTATACTTACTTCCACGTAGGAGAGTCGATAGAACCTTCCAAAAGTTAAGACAATATCAACTGATTTCCAGGAGAAGAGGAAAATGGAACTTGATTTGACACCTACATGCTGAGAATGTGTAACTAAATATTAAGAAGCATCTACTTAAAGGAGGGAGTAAAAGTTACAGAAGCACTCTAAACCTTTCATATACTCTCTCTGAAATATAACTGAGCATACAAATATGAAGGTGGATAAAAATTCAGACTCTTTCAATAAAGAGAGCTTTCTCATGAAAATACTAGATTTGAAAATTGCCATAGCAACAGTACCATTTCCAAAAGGAAGCAACACTGTATATTTTCATTATAATATTTCCATTTCAATATGTTTTCTTAAAATCATACATTTCCTGACTTTTGTAATGTTGAGGGGGTGTCCTATGCTGGCTTTAGGGCCTCAAAAGAAAAACACCTAGGTGAAAGGAATTGATGTGGAAGCCATAAAATAACAACTCTTAGCTTTTCATTACAGACAGCATGTATCTGAACAAAAACACAGTTAATGCAGCAGAGAAGGAACACAGAGTAATTTTAGTGTAAGTATGCTAGTCATCTGATTTTAAATTATTTAATATTGTTTACCTGCAAGGCTCCACATTCTGTAACTTTTGGAGAAAAAGACAAAGAAATCACTTTTGGTTATTACTGGTTAGTTTGAGTTTAAAGAGCCAGAACAAAGGGAAGATTGTCATTTAACATTATTTATCCCTTAAAGTAAAGAATTATTAATCATGGGCAAGTTTTGAGGATGCTCTTCAAAAAAACACAAGTCATTTCTGTTTGTGGGTAGCCTATGTAAAGGAATTTTCTTTCAGCATTATGGAGATGTGCATTTTACCTATTTTCCCAAGAAATATTTTCCAGTACATTCTCTCCAATTTTACCCTCAGTTACATGTGATCGTTCCTTCCCTTTGGACTGGCAACACTGCTGTTGTAACCATGCAGTTGGAAATTAATATAGCTGGAAACATAGAACAGAACGCATACAGTTTAACAAGGATATCCAATTTGCTAGTACTGCCATTCGGGAATGGAGGGACTGTTGACCATTCCTTTTGATAGCTAGTGGACTGCTTCAGGTAGCTTGCAAAATAACACTTATAAAATAGAAAAAAAATGCTTCTTTTTAAGCACCTTCTGTATTTGTAACTGAAATTAACTTCATTTCAATTAAGTAGTTATTTCTTTAATTTTTTGTAAGTCTTACAGGATTTAGTCCATAATTCTGCTCCACATCCGTTGTGGTCCTGCTTATGGAAGTTTACAGATCTGAGACTTTTGCAGTCAAGCAACTTTGATAGGACTTAAATTCAGTCTGATCCACGTCGATACTTTTTATCTGAAGTTACAAGAATTAAAGAGTTGTGGAGTTACAGCACAATAAGTTTAATGTTCCTTTAGGGACTATACAAGTATCAAAGTAGCAAAGACAGAATAACCTGAACATTTAAAATTGGCATTCTCTTCAGCTGACTTTTTTCACTTTCTGAAGTACAAGCAAAGCGAAATTCCAATTGGGTAACGTTTTTATATTTATCCCAAACAGCAACCAAAACCTCTTCTTTTGTCCACTGAAGAGGAGTTCTTTCTTAGCCATCAAAATAGGTTCCTTCTTTTGAAATCTCTTTTCTATTCTGAGATCTGTTTGCTGGAGAGGGTTCATCAGTATTAGATGTTCCCTTTACTAAAGGCTGTGAACTTCAGAGTCAGTGATTTTCTGAGTTTATTTTCCACATAGGCATGGGATACTGCTTTACTGAAAATATGAGTTGACTTGGTTGTACTGAACAAGAGTTAGTTTGAGTTAGTTTTGCAATCAAAAGCCAAGTCTGTGGTTTGAGGATGTAAATAAGATATTTTTAGCCTATGTGAACTTCCTGTTTCCCACAGCTCATTGAATTATTTAAAGTTAACTGCAGTTATTTAATATAAACTGAGGAGAATGGAAGGATAGCGTGTTTTATTTGATAGTGTAGTTATTTTTCCAAAGTGGAGAGGACATCATCAGCTCTCAGTAAAAGGTGAAAAGATGAGTGAAAAATTCTTCCTCAGAACAGAAACTGCTTAGGTATTCCATCAGAACAGAATTGAATCAAATCCTGCTTATGGCAAAGAAGCCTTTTTCCTTGTGAAAGAAAATTGAATGGCTGTTTTGAAAACATTTTTCTGAGCTTAAATATTCATGCATGAATGCACGAATTTATTCATGTGCTCACACTAGGAATGTAATAAATGTATATGAAAAGAGATGAAGGAGAATTGGAAAAATCATTAATGTGCTTTGTGATATTACATTTTTTCCTTCCTACTGTGTTGCATGAGACAGTGAAGGTAAGATTCTTTTATTATTCACTTCCTGTACTCATGGTTTTATTATCATCGTCTCACTCCGTATATCACTGGTCACTACTGAAGCTGATATGGAGTTGAAGATATGTTTAATTAATAATAAAATATAGTGCCAGCCTAATAGGAGACTTTTACTATACAATTGGTGATAGGATTCTGCCACTGTTCTTGCTCTATCTAGTTATTATAAGTTTTCTATCTAGTTATTATAAGTTGTGCCAAGTGTCAGGGCATTGAGGTGCCTCTGTGATTCTCATAGTATTTGGAAAGGGCTACATGTCTTGCCATGAGCAACGTCTCTACATGTCTTGCTTCTCTTCCACGTAATACTGGACTGCAGCTGAAAGTTTCTGCTTCAAGAATTTAAAAAATCATTAATATTCAATTTGATATTAGTCCAAATCAGACCAGAATGAAAAATACTCTAAATTTCCATGAAATAAGGTGTGCTCTGGAGCTTACCCATTTCCCTGATCACTTTCAAAAACCTTCAGTAGCCCTAACTGCCAGCAACCAGAACTTTGACTTCTAGAAGAAACCCACCCACTCAAGCTGTAATCTGTTTTTGTGTCACTGGTCTCCTTCCACTGTGGTGATGTGGAAGCTGCACATGTCGGTGGGAAATGTCTAAGTGGAGCAGCCATTCCTAGAAGGATGTAGTTTGTGTTCTTGTGCAGTTTGCTAGCAGTCTAGGCAAGGCCTCGTTGCCTATCTTGAAACCAGCAGAAGTTAATTGAGCCTGAAGCGTGTCTAGAAAGGTATTTCTGGCAAGAGGAGCTGGTGAATGCCAGTGAGAAAACCAGGCAGTAGAAGAATTTGTGATCTGAAAGCATACTTGTTGCTTTGCCAAGCAGGCTATTTTTCTTCTCTTTCATTTGAATGTGACAGGTGAAACAGTCTCCATTAATCAAGTAGCTTTCCTTAATCAGATAAGTATATATATTGGCATCTTGATTCAGTTAAAGTGATGGAATGGTTGCTGACTGGTGCTGAGTAAAAAGATTTGAGTGTTGCACTAGTGCCATGCTCGTGGATTCAAAGCTTTACAGGCTGCACGCGACTTGGAATTTCAAAGAAATTCTAGCAACATAAGTAAAATCCCTACTGTCATCCTTTCATAGCAGCTGAATGCTGCTAATATCATTACTGGTGTTATGTTTTAAGAGGCTGTAGTTACATGACACTTTTTATCCTGACCACTTGGAAATTATGTTCATCATAATGTAAAACCAGTGAATCTCTATCACAGTAAACCGCTCTTGTGGGTTTTTTTTTCCAAAATCTTCTGTATGAGTGATATCTGAGCTACATTTCTTCTCTTTGTTGACCTTGCGCTTTGTTGTTTCTTATGCAATGGCTACAATACCATATGCTTTGTAGCGATTAAGGAATCAGGCATCAGTTATTCACAAGTTTGTTATTCACAAATTTCCATTTTAGTAGAGTAGCAGAAACTTCCTAACACTTCCTTTTTAGTAGAGTAAAAGTGCTTGTTTTCCTCTTTCCCCAGTTTTATTTGTGGAAAAGAAAGCTTAACAAATGTACCCTTATTTTCTAGATGTGGAATAAAGGAAAGGAAAAAAAAATAGCAGTTCGCGTAGCTGATGGCTTAATTCTTTTTAGCTGTATATGTTCACTAGTTGAACTTGTAACAACCATTTTAAATGCAGCCAGTTGATATGTGACCTGTAACGTAATGGGATTTAGATTTATTTTTAGATGTATGTTAAATATTTGTATTAAGCTTGTTTCAAAGGTTTCTCATTACATGCTGCATCATCAGAAGAAAGCTCTTAAAACATATAGTCTTGTGATCTAAAGTTACTTTGGTTCCTCTAAATGTGCCAGCATGAGCAAGATATGCTTTGAAATTAATAATATTGAAAAAACAACTCAGCAGTTGTATTTGACTTATTTAATTCCTGCAGAGATGATTATGCTTTTATTAACTGTGCAATTATATTGCACAGCTTACTTCAAGTATCTTAAAGCTGTAGCTTTTTTGATTCTGACTATTTTAGCACTTCACAGAAAACTTCAAAGGTTGAAAACTGAATAGATCTAACCAAATAATTTGCATTTCTTACTTTGGATTACTTGGTTAAGTTCTGTCTTATTTACTTGTAATAAGTGTCATGTTTAAATGTGGTGTTTTTACATGAGAGACAAATATAACACTATAGAGTTTAAAAACATGGGAATAGCCACATGACAATTTAAATTCGCTGTATGTTTCTTTCTGAAGCTCTAGTTTGAACAAATAGTCCAAGTTTATACATGTTTATACATTGATACCTAAACAATTCTGTTTAAAAAGTGCACGCAAAGAAATGGGAGTTGGAAAACGCTCTTCATGAGCAGGGAGTAGTGCACTGGAGGAAGACACCTACCTTGTGTATCAGTCTCATAGTTAAGTCTCCATACCATGTAAATGTTACATATTTTACAATTTTTTTCCTCACCAGTTGACTTATTTTTGTGTATCTGCATTTTATTCAATACTGGACCAAAAATGTCAGTTTGAGGAAGAGGAGAAAAGTACTTAAATCTCTGTCAGAATCTGCAGAAATGATTATTTTAGGATAGCTTTCAAAAACAACATGGGGCAGGATCTATGAAAGTGTTAAGAATGGCTTTTATAAAGTCAATGTAGTAAGATATTACCAAACCATGACACAAATGGCTAGATTTCTATTTTTTAACTTAATAGTGAGAAAATATTTTGGTGAAGCCTTGTACTCCATATTGTCTGTTCATAAGATCTTAGACAGAATTACAACCCAAACAGAACCACTTTATTTGTAAAATATCCGAGGACATATTTTTAACATGTTTTTCAATTTTATTTAACAATCTGAATTGTAGTTCTGTCTTATTTTTCAAATTACGCACAATTTTGCAAACGTATGCGCAATTTCTCCTGGTATACGAGAAGCTGGACATAAGCCAGCAGTGTGCTTGCAGCCCAGAAGGCCAACTACACCCTGGGCTGCATTAAAAAATGAGTGGCCAGCAGAGAGAGGGAGGTGATGGTTCCCCTCTTATCAGTTCTTTTGAGGCCCTATCTGGAGTACTGAGTCCAGGCCTGAGGAGAGACAGGAGATCAGGAGGCTGGAGCATCTCTCTTGTAAAGAAAGGTTGTGAGAACAGGGCTCGCTTAGCTTGGAGAAGACAAGGCTCTGGAGACTTCACTGTGGCCTTCCAGTACTTGAAGGGAGCATACAAACAGGAGGGGGAATTACTATTTACATGGGTTGATAGTGATAGAACAAGGGGGAATGGTTTTAAACTAAGACAGGAGATGGTTAGGAGGAAGTTTTTCACTCAGAGGGTGGTGACGCACTGGAACAAGTTGCCCCGAGAGGTTGTGGATACCCCGTCCCTGGAGTCATTCAAGGCAAGGCTGGATGTGACACTGCCTATGGCAGGGGCATTGGAACTACATGTTTGAGGTCCTTTTCAACCCAGGCCATTCTATGATTCTATGGTTTCACTTTGCGCTCTCAGTGCTTCTTGAAATTATCAAGATTTCTCAGAACCAGGTGACTTTAAGGTAATGTCACAAAAATAAGGTCATTATATGAAATTGATTATTCTAGCTTGCAATTCACATGCTTTTTCAGAAATTGTTAGACCTTTCCCACAAGCCCAGTAAATTAGGTAGCTTTTGTAGAACAATTCTACATTGCCTATTTATTCTACAATGCCTTTTGCATTGGACTCCACATATACTTTTGGACTATATAGAACATGAGCAGAGGTCATTTGGGACTTCCATCTTTTAAGCCTCTGGAAGAAATCACTGAGATGATCGTTCTAAACTGTCTACTGCGTATGGTGACAACCCATGTTTAATCAAGACTAGGGTGTTCTATCCCTGCAGAACTGGGCAAAAAGAAAGAGGACTCACATTTAAAGGGATGGATTTAACAGTGGATTTTTTTTGCCCCCACTGAGTTATTTTTTCCCCACATTAAGTTATGAGCTGGATTAAACCAACACAGCAATTAACACTCAACATTGTTTTGGTAGACCAGAGAAATTTCTAGAAGCTTCAAATTAGAAATTCTTCATTGACTCCTGTGAGCACACACAAGCCCAGTGACCTATTTAATGAGAGAATGGTTCTCATGGAAAGCATTCAAGATCAAAATAAGTCAGTATTTCCGCCACAACTGACAGCTTTGGTGAGAGCATGAACTCAGTTGCATAGATTTTTGTTTGTTTTCATATATTTTCTGACTACTGACAGCTCAGTTTAGGGTCACTTTTCGGTTTTCTGTGTGTGGCAGAAAAATTCAGCTTTACTGCCACTTCAGGATACCTTATCCGGATCAGAACCATGAAAATTGAGTACTTAGAAACAGGTTAACAGTGGAAGACTCAAATAAAATATTCCAAATACTATTTTTGCAATGTGTGTTACACTTCTAGATCAGTCAAATTAGGATCTGGAAGGTAGAGGAAGGAAAATCAAGAAAATTGATAATCTTATAGCACTTTACTGTGCAACTTTAAAGTTGCCAGAATTTTACTTATACTTGCTTGGGAAAAGGAACTTCAATACTAGGAAGCATTTTGTAAGTCAGTTTAACAGTTGACCTAATTTTAAATATTGTTATGATCAAGGTAAGGTCTGGATTTGACAAAGATGACAAAGCTTTATTTGAAATCAATTTATGTATTTGGAAAAGTTTTATCCTGTTAAAAACAAAAAAAAACAAAAAAACAAACAAACAAACAACAAAAAAAAAGTTAATAATAATAATAAACCATATAAGCCTACAAGGCTAAAGATCTCCAGAGAATAATTCCTTTCTCTTCAGCAGTGATTTCTTTAGTCATATAAAACTGAGCTTGCCTTAGATTATGAAGTAAGCTAAGTCATTCATGCACTGACCTCCATTTATTAACTGCAACCTCTACTGCTCTGTGGTATTATCTTATTAGGATTGTATTGTGTGTAATGATCTTTGAATTCACACGTGTTCTTGTCCCTACAGATGTACTTAGGTCTTTTCTGTCTTGATTGCTGTTCCACTTGTTTTTAAATAACAAACTTCAAAGATTATTAAAAAATGCCTTTTTTTTTTTTTCGTTTCTTCCTCTCTAGAACTATCTTGAATTAAAATATATAAAATCAGTTTTCTTTTTTCCTGATTCTTTCTTCAACTCCTCTAATAACAAATTTTGATGTGTTATTTAAGCATGTCGCCATTGTTGATTCAGAATGGAGCTGAACTAGTTTGAGTAAACATGTGTTGAAAAATAGAATGAATACTGGCAATTTTTGAAAAGATTGCATTTTGCAAGATGAACTTGGTTGTTTGATATTTACAGAATTAGCAATAAAAAGAATGCAGAAATCATCATATTTCTGAAACCAGGAACAGGTGTTGCAGTTTGATTAAAGTCTGCATGTACACTCTATAACTCATTCAGACTTTGCCACTTCATATATTAAGGGCCAAAGTTCTCCACTTAGGTTTGATGGGTGAAGCAAGAAGACTGAAGGAAAATTGTTTGCTGTGAAACAAGAGGTTAACAGGAGCTAAGTGATTATATCAGAAAAAGAAAGGCAACAGTTAGATACAAGGAAAAAACTGGCAGTTGGAGTCCTAACAAGGTATAAATAAATCTCCTTTCTATAAAGATGAAGAAGCTTTCCTTAAACAGAGAACTAATCTGTCAGTTTTATGCTGTGTTGTTACTTTCTAAGCTTTATCTAATTTCTTTCTTTCTTTTCTCTTTCTTTCACTTGTACAGCATTGCTTCTGTACTGGGCTATGGATTATATTGTCCAAAGCACCATGCTACTTTTTGCAGCATACTGTTTTATTTCTTTCTCTTTGGAATTTTAAACTATCCTTGTTCTTTTTTCATTTCTGTAGACATAATTTAGTTCAGAATCATCCTTTATTTATTTTCCCACCTTCTGATGTGCATAGCACTCCTGCCGAATTTATTAACATCTGTGACAGTCATCATCATGCTATTTCCTTTGTGTTTTGGATCACTTATATCAGCACAAGTGTCACTGATAAACTCTCGGACATAGCTTTTCACTCTTGCACATTATTTATGTTTCTTTAATTTTCTCATGCTATTGTTTGTGTCTAATTGATTTGGAGTATTAAAAAAAGTCATAAACTATGCAGTAAATTCTTTTTGTTTGATCTTTATATTCCACCATTGTTTGCACCTTTTTGTCTTATACATTTTTTTTTCCCTTTTGCCACACATTTTATTTGAGGTGAATTCTATTGGAATGATCACAAAATTTCAAGTGCTTAAAATGTAGTTGCCATCACAGGAACAAGGTTTTGTAGGTTGCCTTTGTATACAGAAGAGAAGCAGCCAGTTCTAGGGCACATTCCAAGTGGGCTAGATAAATGGGACCTGAGGGAGGCCTCTTTCACTTCAGCCTGGAGAACTGATGACTAACTTGGTTCTAAATGTCTAAAATTTGGTGAAATAAGTCCTTCTTTTAATGTCCTGAGCTTCTTTTAAATAGAATCAACAGTAGTTTGGACCAAATAATATAACAGCAAACTCTCATTTTAGGATGTTTTAAGACTTGCCAGAATGTCTCTTCCTAGGCAGAAAAGTCAAGGAAAAAAAATCATCATAAAAAGTAGCAGCATTTTGACATAACAAATTGTTCTTTATTCTCTCCCTCTTTTTTTTTTTTATATATTTTGATTTAAAAACAACAATCCAAGAAAAATTGAATTTTAAACAGCAAAATTGTTCAATTCAGTGTATATATCAGAGAGCAAGTCAAAATCACTAGAGAGAGAATTGATGGCAGCCTGACATCTTGTAAAGATCAGCAATTTAAAACTATTAAGTTTTTTTAGTCTTCTCTGTTGCCTGTCTTCTATCCCACTTCTCTTTGTTACAAGTGCCTTCGTTTCTTTTTCTGTCCACTCTAATATTCCCTTCAACTATTCATTTAAACTTTTCTTTGTCTAATGATGAAGCTTAGTCTTCAAGTGGCAACTTCGAAGTGCTCTTACCATGATTCTGAGCGAAGTCATTTCAGTAAGCTTGTCTTCACTAGTACTTGTTATTACCTTTGGTTTTGTGGGGTTTTTTTTTTCAATACAGTAGAATGGGGAGCAATTCATTCTTGATCTCTAGCTTAAATGTTACTACAAGAGAATAAACTCTTAAATTTTATGTAAGCTTGAAAAATGCTCCTAATAATCTTTCCACTCCACAGCACTATTCATTAGAAGCAGCCTGCTGAAGTAGCAAGTTTTTTTTAATTAATAAAAATGAAATTGATTAGTAAAAGGAAAAAAAAATCAATGGGAGAAGAGCAGAGGAAGGTACAACAAAAAGTGTTGAAAAAAGGATAAGTATGTGTAAAAAGTGGTTAGGAAATCAAAAGAAATAGAAAACAGCAAGATGTTCTCAGAATTCTAAATTCTAAATACAGAATGTTACTTAATGTAGGCTTGGTAGAAAAGAGCTTGAGAACTGGTTAAGGTGTCTTCTATCTTAGCTATATTTCATTGGAAAATCACAGAGCTGATAAACTTAAGATTGTTTCAACAGCCATTTATCTAAAAAGAATCACTCCTAACAGTGCTTTCATCATTCTGAAAAGAATTTTCCTTTTTTAATAAGATAGAGATAACCAAATTTCTCTTCATGAGCCATTGCCTGAAGGTCTGCTGGTGAAATGGAAAGGTTAGGTGTCTGATGTAACATCTTCAGTGATGTTAATTTTCTGTTTTTATAAATTCTGTAAAATTTTATTACTAAGTAATGGATGTTCTGAGCCCAATTCAACTCACTAATGCTGGTCTCAATCGTCTTAAAATTGAGATCTCTGTATGGAGAGATGTAACTTCAGAGGCAACTTGCAGATAATTAAATATTTCAGACACAGATGAAAGAAGTCCTTTACTTAAAGATCAGATGTCTTAAAAAAAAAAAAGAAAGAAAAAAAGAAGTAGTTGTAATATTAATTCTTACTTGGAGAAAGATGTGGAAACCTAATTTTTCTGTGCAGTATAATACATTGGGGTTATTTCCATTCAAAACAAATTCCACAAGTCAAACTTTTTAATGTAAAAAAAAACCAAAAACCTATTTTCTGACCACTCATTGCCAGAAATGGTTCTAGTATACTGTATATATCTGTGCAACATACAGAGCATACCATCACATTGAAATGCTAATGTAAGTTTGAAGTCCCTGAAAAAATGGGATTTAGCCTGTGTGCTTCTTTTCTATTTGAAAAATTGCTATACTCTTCAAATAGAAATGAAATGCAAAATCTGCTTATATAGAGTAATTGAAATGTGTACAATAGGCTACAGTTCTTATTGCTCCTGTTTTGAGAGGTCCTGCTGTGGAATAAATGAAAGTTTACTTTTCACTCTGAATGAATTAGTCAAGGCTTCCCCAGGCTATCCAGTGATCACCTTGGTTCTGAAAAGCCCAGCAAATGACTTGCACATATCTTGACTGTCTTACTCTACCATAGCAGACAGCCTGCAGCTGTCTCAGGGAGAGCTAAAGTTTTGTTGTCTCTATAAAAGCAGAGTACAGCTTGCTGCAAGAGGCAGGCAGAACACTGTATCCCTTCCAAAGTCTGTTGTCTAGGTGACTGTGAAACAGATTCACCTGAAGTGAAAGTCTGGGAAAAGTTGGTGCATCCCGTTCAAATTATTCAAGTTTCACAATTCCTCAAGAAAGCTTTTCCTTTTTTTTTTTTTTTTTTGTGGTTTTTGTTGTTGTTGTTTTCCTTCAGAAGCTTGGCTTCACTGTTTAGTGCCCATCACACGTTTTAGTTCCTGCCCTTATCTCAATATGAGTAGGCCCTTAATCCTTCTGATTAGATACTTTTAGTAACAGGGATTAAATCATAGCTGTCTGATAGAAAGTTAATCCAGGGCAGTGGTGACTTTTCCATCCCTGAATTTGGGATTGTGCTGCTGCAGGATTTCAGTCTGCTGCTGTTGTTGGTAGTCAGGGCAGGTTGGGATGCAGAGCTGACGCTCCATCTGTGCACAGCTTGGTGCTGTGCTGCAGAAGCTGTATGCGTTTGGCTCAGTGACAGAAGGATTGCTTTGGCAGATGGTTGCTGTGGCACATGTGTAGTTGTATTTGAAGGATGATGGTGACATGCCATTTCCTGTTCACCCTAACTTTGCCTATGGAAGAGATTTGTCCTCCCTTCAGCTGCTATTTTGTTCTTTTTTGTCAATCTAATATGCAAACATAAAAATTCTAAAGTAATTTGTTGCTGTTGTTTTAAAATCATCTTTAATCTAGTACAGATTCTGCATGCTAAGCATGTCCTTTGGCAAGTTAAGTAGTGTAAGTGTAAAATGAGGAAATTTAAATACCTTTCCATTACTTCCTTCTTTATCTGCCTCTAAAATGTTCTCCTACAAACTATTTTATTTCACTTTTTTTCTTATAAGGCTGTGTCCTCTTGAGACACTTAAGCAGCAACTCGTCCATCCTCATGTGTGCCCTTGGCAAACAGATGCAATTGCTGAGTATCAGAGATCAGAACATGAATGGCACTGTTTGGCTTTCAGGCTTTCAACAAGACTGCACAGGGAACATGGAGCTCCACCAGGAAAACAAGCAGCAGTATCTCATTTAGTAGTGCAGTTAGATCATGAAGCTCGTACGTGCAATGATATTTATTTCAGAAAACTCTCTGGGGTGGAAAGAGACATTAGAAATTTTTCTGTTATATTGCAGAGCTTTGTATATATTATATATAGTTATTTAGGAAACAAAGTATGCTGGAAAAGAAAGTGAGATAAATAGCAAAACTGCCTTTTCCAGAAAGTTTTAGAGGTTTTGTGCCTTTTAGGTAGCTCATTCTCTCTTACTGAGTTTGCCAGTCATCAGGGTTAGAAGCATAATATCACTGACTAGCCCAGCAGTTGCTGTTGTTTTCAATCGCTGCTTCAATCAGAGTTTGCCGAATTTCATGAGTTGCACTTGTTCAGTCTGAGAAGCAGAGGTCTGTGGAGGCTTTAGTCCTGTTTACAACTTCCTGAATGGAAACTGTTGAGATGACTGAGACTTTTCAGAGGTCGATGGAGACAGGATGGCAGCAGAGGCAGGTGAGAACATGGGAAGTTCTAATTTGATATAAGGATTTATTCATTTTATTTTTACTGCTAAAATTCCTTTTCTTTATAACTTTATGGCTTTTTTTTTTTTTTTTTTACTTTTTGAGACTAAAATATTCTTCTTTTGACATGAAGGATACCTAACTTTAAAAAAAAAGATTTTAGTCAGGTCACCTAAGAATGTAAAATTGTATCCATGCTGTGAGTTTGAATGAATCATTAAAAATGTATCACTGAAAATAAATAAAACCACAGGTTATGGAGACCTTCTGAGCACTTTCTAAGTAGATGATAATATTCAGCACATCTGGAAGTTGTCCTTGTTAAGAAAAATATGTGCCTGCTTTTCATGGTGTTAAATGTGGTCTTATTCTTTTTTTTTTTTTTTAAACCTTTGTTTTTCCCATGTTTGGATGGGAGAAAAAACATTTTGTAAATGTAAGAGAGATGCTTTTCATTTTCTGGATTCATAAAAATTTCAAAACAAATTGCTAGAAGATATATGACAAATTAACATACATCAGTCTAATAGTCTAGAGAGAGAAGAGCAAACCGAAATACAATTCCAGGAGGATATTCATATGGAAAAAGCTCACCATTATACGAATTCTGTTAAATTAACCTCTTAGACAGCAACCATTAATGTTCCTGGAAAATAGTAAAGGGACATTTTGTGGGCAGTAGTAGAATTATTTGAAAGAGGCTATGAAGTTGCTTTCTAAATGGGTTGTTAAATCCCCAAATAATAAGAAGAAAACAGTGTATAGAAATAATATGAACACTGCTATTATGTACAAAGTAATACTTTTGCAGTAATGGTGCTTCTTTCTCTGAACTTGATACAAACTGATATGAGAATAAATGCATAGGATGCACTGAAAGTGATGCTCTGGGCACTGAACAAGAGCCTGTATGCCATGCTCATACAAGTCTGCATCAGTGGAGGTGAACCCTCTATTTCCAAGCTGCTATGATGGCATCATTGCTAGGAAAATGTTGCCCACATAGTCTATCTTTCATAGGCCTGAGCAGAAGGAAGTAAGAAGGTGCCAAATCCAGACAATGTGGTGGGTATACATACGGGACCCAGCCTTGTCATTTTGCAAGAGAAAGGTTGTCATCCTTTCTGGCCTGACTCTGGAAGTCCATGTCTTCAGCTTACTTGGTGTCACAATGCAGCTGTTGAGGCATTACTTTTGGAGAATCTCTCATATATTTGTATCAACAAATACTTGTTTTTTAAGAAATGGTTTTTTTTCTGTTGTAATGAATCCTGAGAATCTAGGAACATCCATTTCAGCAGTCCTGCTCCTTTCCTTGGCTGTGTGTTCCCAGGTTTTAACTGCATATTCTGCTTCTCTTATCAGCTTTTATGGTGAGAATACAAAAGCAACTAATTTGGGTATGTTACATGAATACCATTCATAATTGTCTTGTATACACAGTTGTCATATAAGAAAGTGACATGCTAGAGGGAAGGAATGCCGTCCAGAGGGACATGGACAGATTTGAGAGATGGGTCCCTGCCTTTTTTATGAAATTCAGCAAGGCCAGGTACAAGGACCTGTATCTGCTTTGGACCAATCCCAAGTACATGTACAGGTTGAACAGAGAATAGCTTGAGAGCAGCTCTGAGGAGAACGATTTGGGAGTGTCAGTTGATTAAAAGACTCAACAATGTGCAATGTGCTCTTGCAACCCAGAAGGCCAACCATGTCCTGGGTTGCATCAAGAGAAGCATGACTAGCAGGTCGAGAGAGGTAGTTCTCTACTCTGGCCACGTGAGACCCTGACCGGAGCGTCGTGCCCAGTTCTGGGGCCTCCAACAGAAGAAGGACATTGAGCTGTTGGCATGGGTCCAGAGGTGGGCCAGGAAGATGATCAAAGGCATGGAGTACATCCCCTTCAGGGACAGGCCTAGAGTGCTGGGGTTCTTCAGTCTGGAGAAGGAAAGGCTTTGGGAGAACCTGCACTGGAAGGTGGTTTACAGAAAAACTGGGGAGGGACTTTTTATAAGGGCAGATAGTGACAAGGCAAAGGGAGATGCCTTTAAACTGAAAGAGGGTAGGTATAGATTAGATATTAGAAAGAAATTCTTTACTGTGAGAGTGGTGGTACACTGGAACAACCTCCAGAGAGGTTGTGGATGCCCCCTTTTCTGGAAGCATTTGAGGCCAGGCTGGATGGGGCTTTGAGCAACCTGGTCTAGAAGGAGGTGCCCTTACCTATAGCAGGGGAGTTGGAACTAGGTTCCTTCCAACCCAAACCATTCTGCAATTCTATGAAAGTGGGAGAATTGGGAGTAAAACAGTATGACAAATCCATTAACTATTACTAATTGTTTTTCACTTTTTTTCATTAACAGTATTACTACTTCTACTCTTAATTTATTTTGAATAAGAAACTGATATACAGATCCTTTTGGCTGCAATCTAGTATATCAGTTTTGACAGGAACTCTTCTAATAAGAAGTGCCATGAAGTTGTTGTTCAGCACCTAAACTAGTCAAATGTGGCATTATGGGAATAGACCACATATTTGAACAATGTCTATTTTTCTAAGATACTCGATCTCCATTCTGTATGTTTTCATAATTTTTTTTTAAGTCTGTAGTACTTTTGATACTTTTTCAGAAGCTGAAGTGAGCTCACCAATTCATAAACCATTAGCCCCATGCTTGTGTCATATTTAGCATATTGCCAAGAGTAGTGAGGGCACCACATAGGAAAAAAAAATAAGAAAGAAAGAAAGGAAGAAACCTTCTGGATATAGGTTTATGCCTAAAGAGAACCTTACTGAGTTTATTGGTATTGAAGTCAAGTAGTTGTGATATTCTAATTCTGTAATTTATAAAGCATTTGAAAAGAAATCTTGACCAAAGGAAGTTATAAGAACAATTCTGGGGTTTAAACTTGGACCTGGATGACATCCTTCAGAGTGACAGCAGGAGATGATGACTAATTTCATCTCTTCAGGAAATTAAATCAGAGCATATGACATTCTTACAGTGTTTAAGATCTTCCTGATACTTATTGACTTACTGACAAAAAAGCAGTACTCTGTCTTCTGAGTACGTTCCTAAACCAAATGTTCTTTTTTAATTTTCAAGAAATTCTGAATCTGGGAAGGAAATCCATTTTTTAATTACCATATATATCTGTTATTTGACTCTATTATGATATGTAATTCCTACTTCAGTATTCAGACCATTCTATAATTTTAAAATTCATATTTCACTTGGTTTTATTGGTTTTGACAGAAACTGAATAGTGTAGCAACTACTCTTGTCTTATTTCTCTAATGTTATCTATATTGTCTCTCTCGGTGTTATTGTGATCTTCCTGTTTTCACCATTAGAAGTCTTTGTTTGAGACAAAATTCGTGTAGAATTCCATTTTCTCTCCATCAAGATACTTAGAAGCTTTGAAGGATCATTAATTTAGTGTTCTCTATATGCAGATCTTGAACCTGATTTTTCCTGTGTAGATCGGAATGAAAATGTGTACAGGATTTCTCCAGTATAGCCTCTAAAGGAAAATTACTTAATTTTTAGTATGGTAATGATTTTCTATTTTTATTTTTTATCAGAATTTCAGAAGAAAGAGGGGATAACTATATGTGGAGTTTTTTTTGAAATTACGAATATAAGAGTAAGTGAATTGAATTGTGTTTTGTTTTTTTTTGTTAACATCAAAGAGAAAGAGATGAACAGAAGTTTATTTACTCTCCAGAATAGCATTTCTCCAGAAACAGATGTGAAAGGTTGAGATTAAAAAAATAAGTCTATCATCTTTGTGTAAGAATTTATTTGTGATATTATTTTTTTAAGTGGTATTTGTCATTTTAAACTGTGGGAGTGAATGCATCTTGCTAGAAAATCCTAGAAAACACCAAATAATTGTTTTCAGGATGGAAAAATTATTCAGAAATCCCTTAACCTGTGCATCTTGGTTGACTTTGCTTTTTTGGCTGCAACAAAATATGATTTTGTTTTGCCACAGGTACACCAATCAGTAACTGATGTTGTTATTTTATAGAATTTTGTTCAAAAATTAATTTTTTTTCGTTTCTGAACTTTTCTCCAATATTTTCTTATTTTGGGGGCTGTCAACAAGCATTATACCATCCAAAGTATTTCACGTTAGTGCATACTTCTGGATACATCTGCCTATGTGAGAACTGAAAGTGCTGGGATTTCTTTGAGATGAAGATTGATGGGGATGAGACTTTTCCCCTCAAGTCTATACCGTTAAACATCTTGTCAGGAACGACAACAAATTCATAGAGGTAATGCTATGCATTTTAGTTGGTTAGGTTTTTTTAGTGTTTGGGCATTTTTGGAAGCACAGTACTGGCTTAAAGGTGAAAATATGATGGGTGTTAGTATAATTGGGCACCTGAGGATTTTGGTCTGAGGGTCAACAGAAAAAGTCCACTGAGGGATTCTATAGCATCATGTCCACCCAAGGCTTGCAGATAGTTGCAACTCCTTTCTGAGTCCATTCTGGCTCAACGGCTTTTGGCACCATACCAACCTTTTTGGCATAAATCCTTAAGACTACTCGAACCTTTGTAGTTCAACCCGTCATTGCATTTAAAGGGGGATTTTCTCTCACAGGAAGGTGCCCTAATCCCACAGTTGGTAGCTTTGACTCATTGCCTCCGCACCAGATGCCTGAACTGTGCAAGGTTGTAGCACGTATATCATCAGGAAAATAAAATTAACTTGTCTCATGGCAGTCTAAACCCACCTCATGCTCAGTGTTAGTGGGCGAACCACTCAGAACCCGGTGAATTCTATTTTGTGGTGACTGGAAAATCTGATATCAAAGGATTGGAATTATTTTGCTAATGCCTGAATGCAGCAAGGGTTACCATCTCTGTGATAACTTTCTAACATCTCTTCCTTAAAACATAGATCCCAAGACCACAGTAGCATGGTCTGTATTCCCACTGAAAATTAAATAAGATCAAAAGACTAAATGTACTTTTGTCCTTCTACTTCCCAGTTTTCTGTCTTCCCAGATCTTGTCTCAAAACACCTCAAGTGGGGAGGATTTGACACAAGTGTGTGTATAGATCCTGAACTTTCTCAGTATTCCCTTTTGCATAATTCCCACTAGGTCCCACTTAGCGTGGTCTTGATAAGGAACAGTTTACTGCAGCAGATCTTGCACCTCATTATAGAGTAACACCTGAAATTGTGTAAATTCCTAATTGAAATCTCATTATCTTTGGAACAATGCTGACTTTTAGAGGAACCTTAAAGCCATTAAAATTTTTGTTCTGCATGAACCAATTTTCATAATGCATAATGTATGAGGCCTGTAGTTTCTTCCTCATATTCTGTGTTGCTCTCTTTTGAGTTTTAGGAACAGTTTATGTTGTTTTAATTAGTATAACGTCATGTTATGAAACTGATGTACCAATTATTTTTCTCCAGGCATCAAAGATTTTGCTAACAAAAAACTGAAAAGTCAGAGTTTATTTAAAAAAAAATAAAAAGATTTAAAGAAGTACTTCTGACAGAAGGAATTAAGATGATGTATTAAAAAAAAAATGTCATTTTGAAGAAGTTTGGAAGAGGATTTTATATGCTCGTGTATTTGAGGAAGAGTGAAAGCATTCTGGTGAACTCTGGTGGTGGTAAAGTCACAGTGTCTTATTGTTAAGTGCTGGTGCATTGAAACCTTAGATGTTTTTCTGTGAAACAACTTTACAGTCTTATAAACAAATAATTCTTCTCCTAGGAACAGTCGCATATAATTAGCAAATTTCAGGTATATTCACTGTGGGTGACAGAGGAATAGCTCTTGTCCTTTTCTCTTTCCTAAATTTTTTTCCTCAGGCTTTGAGACAGTTGTGCTGTTCAGCCCTTCTGGCTGCCTCTTGTAAAAGAAAATCAGTATTAATTGGAAGCACTGAGATGTCAGTGGAACTAATAGAGGTAGCTGCTCTCCAAATTATCCAACAGGACTTTCAGACCTTGCCTGAGTAACTGAGTGGAAGTAAATGTTCCTGCAGAGGATTTTGCTGCCTTTGTGCTGCAACTGTTTTTCCTCTGACAAAAGGGGAGAGAGTAAAATTAGACATGCTGAAAGTAGCAGCATAATTATTTTGCTGCTGAAAAAATAAATAAGTAAATAAATAATTGCTGAAAGCTTGACAGCGTGAGTGTGCTGACAAAATGTACAGGTATAATGGAATTTGACATTCACTGAAGTACTAGGGTCAGGTATTTGTTGGGAGTGGGCTACATTCTGAAACCTAGAAAACAAAGTTAGTTTGTAATGAGCCTAATGGTTTTACTTTCAGAAAATTGTGTATATGAGTATATGCACATTTATGCCATTTCCCTCCTGCTCACCCAACTTTCAAATACAGTTTTCACAATCAGATATCTAATCCCATACTTAGATGTCTCAGTAGAGGTGGCTGATTTTCTGCAGAGCACTTACAGCTCCCACTTCAAAACAGGTACTTTGTTTGTCTTCTTGTATTTGTTTACTTGAAAGGTCATTAAGTACAGGCTGTGGTAGTAAAAAAACATCATATAGTTACACCAGTATCAGCAAAAGTGCATCATTGTTGTGGCAACTTGGATTTCTTTCTGCCTTACTGTAACCTCAAACTAACCTGAAGATTTTTCTAATCAGGATTTCCATGGCAAATATAAGGAGAAAGTAAATAAACAGTATATATATATGTAAATTGCTATTAAAGTTACTATTACCAGAATTGTTTATACTTGTCTAATCTAATGGTAAGATTAGTCAAATCCTTTGCATGCATTCATAAGATCTCTCCTCAGTTTTCTCTTCTCCGGGCTGAACAGTCTCAGCTCTTTCAGCCTTTTCTAGTAAGAGAGATGCTCAAGGCCCCTGATCATGTTTGTTTGAGACTATCTCAATAAACATAGAAAGCTTTGTATATTTAAAGATTAATTTCTTAATCTATTTGTATTTTCATTAAATGTAAATAAAAGAAGTTTTCTTTCAGTCTTTCAGAAGCACAGTAAAAAATCTGTAAACTCCCATAAATCACATGAAGTTATTTAATAACTTATATTTAATTACTGTTGAATACAAATTAATTTCTAGAGGTCTCATAAAAATTTGTTTGATTACTTCCCTTTGAACAAAGGAGAAATTGTGCTATGTCTGAAAAGCCAGTCCTGTGTAGGAGAATCTGAAGAATAAAAGCTTGAGCATGCATTCAAATGATTGAGTTGTTGCTCTTAAAGCTACTCTCTCTAGCTGAGGTAGCTTGCTGTTAGTGAAATTAAGAATCCCACAGCATGTTTTCACTGTCTTTAAGCAAGACAGTCACTGTATCCTTGGCTGTGCCATTCTGCAATCACCTGAATATAACCTAAATTGAAGGTTGTATTCCTAATCATAAAGATAATCTTTTCTGAAGACAGGGTCCAATTTGCTAAAGTGAATTTTATTCCTTTCTTGCTTTTGGGTCACTTAGAATTTAAAACTATAACAGAGAGAGCTGCAGCTTACACAGATTGTTTTCTGCCGGGAAATGTTATCCTTTAAGCTTCCACTCATCAACATTTGCTTCCCTGCTAGAGGACTAACTCTTACCATTTGTTATCTTGAAAATAGTGTTGGGAACCTAGAAATTCCTTAATGATATTCATAAGCTTATCTTCCCAATAGAGAAAGACCTTTTTATCTTTCTTTTTAATCAAATCATTAGCATGAAACTTAGAGATGTAATCATAGCAGACTGGAATTGGGGTCATGCCATAGGCTAGCTGAATAGGAGGCTTCATGGCATGATGATGTATAGCCATTTCACAACAATGCTTTTAACTCAGTAAGTCTGCCCTTTAATTACATTTTGTGTCTAATTTGAGAAGTTTTTTATCATTATGGAAATTGCTCGGTAAACGCTTCTATTCTGAGACCCAACCAAATTTCTGCTTCTGGTCTGTGAGCACACAGACTCACAGAATGGCTAAGGTTGGAAGGGACCTCTGTAGTCCATCTGGTCCTACCCCTTATTCAAGCAGGTCGTATAGAGAATATTGCATAGGATTGCATTGTATTGTGGGGGTGGGAGGGTTTTAATATCTCCAGAGGTGGATATTCCACAGCTTCTCTGGGTAATCTGTGCCAGTGCTCAGTCACTCTCACAGTATAGAAGCTTTTTCTCACATCCAGACAGAATTTCCTGTTTTAATTTGTGCCCATTGCCTCTTATCCTGTTACTGAGCACTGCTGAAAAGAGCTTCTCCCCACCTTCTTGACAACCTCCTTTCAGATATTTGCATGCATTGATAAGATCTCTCCTCAGTCTTCTCAGGGCTGAACATTCCCAGCTCTCTCAGCCTCTTCTAGTACAAGAGTTGCTCCAGGCCGCTGATCGTCTTTGTAGCCCTCCACTTGACTCTCTCTAGAAGTTCATGTCTCTCTTTTTACCGGGGAACTCAGAACTGGACATGGTAATCAATACGTGACCTTGCTACAGCAGAGAAGGAGGATAACCTCTCTCAAATGATTTAAGAGTTTGCTGAAGGGACCAAGAGCTTCTTTGCCACCTTATTCGCTTTCACATAACTTGGTTGTGTGAGCTCAGATAACATATAGTAGCAGAAAAATGGTATTTATCACTGTTAGATTGTTCAGGTACAAAATTGTTCCCAAAATCGTCCTTTAATTAGTTGCATTTCGACCTAAAACAAAAAAAAAAAAAAAAAAAAAAAAGAAAGAAAGAGAAAAAGATAACTGGTTCTTAGAGGAACCGCTCCATTTAATAAGGTTTTGTCCCGTTGGACCAGTAGTATCTTGCAAAGTAGAAGAAATATTTCAGTGTTGTTTTTTTTTCTAGCATTAATCTAAAACACAGTTTTTTCAACTTCTGGTATTTTAAATCAACCTCTGTTCTTTCCAAAAACAAAAATAGATCAATTTATATTTTATTTATAAAATAAATTATTATAGTTTATCTCTTCTATTTACAATGTGTTGGACTTACTGTGCTGTAGCCATTAATGCAACATGTCAGTAACTATATCACCCCCAAAGCATTCTGTCTAGTAGACAAAAGAATAAGCCCTGATCCTGTAAGAGGTCCAGTATTCATGGATTTTTTTTGTAATATTTTTTTTAAGTGCTTTAGGCAGAATAGGAGAATTACAGAAGCTTAAGTATGTAGCTGAGTAAGAGCAAGTAAAATGTTTAAGCTGACATCTGGTCCCTAAGGTACCTAAGCTGTGCTGCACAGAGTTGGAAAATAGTCCTACAGACTGTGACTGCAGTTTTTACACCTGCAGAAGCCATGAGAGGGTAAAAGACATTGAAGGGGGAACTTTTTTGGATCATACCAGCTGAGATCACCATTTGGTAAAATTCAAAGGCTATGCCAGGCCGTAAGTGATATTTTGTCCCACCTAAGTCCTCAGAGCAGAGTTCTGTTCTTTATTATGTGATTTGCTCAGTTTATTTTTAGAAGAGAAACAAGCAAACAAAAAATACTGTGTTGAAATGATGTTTGTCAGATCTGCCTTCTATAGGCATCAATGAGAATGCGAAATAAAACTAGAAAGAAACCTATACACTTGAGGCTTTTTGAAATCACCATAAAAAGACCCTAAGTTTTTACTCACAGTTGTATTTTAAAGAGCGGAAGAGGGGAAACATAAAATTGTTCTTGTTGGAAAAGAATCTTAAGGTCAAGTCAGCCATCCACACTACAAGTCCATTGCAACACCATGTTCCTCAGTGCCACATCCGCACACTTCTTCAATACCTCCAGGGGTGATGACTACCACCTCCCTGTGCAGCCTGCTGCAATGCTTGACCTACCCTTCTTTGGGAAGAATTACTTGGACCTAGAATTTTCAATACATTTTCAGTAACTTTCTAGCTCTTTCAGTACTAGTATTGTAGAACCTTAGTACTATGCAGTATAGTACTTCTGAGTAATGCGTAGCCACACAGAACTGAATTGCTTTGAGTACATGTACATAATTATGCAGACTGTTTTGTTTCGTTTTTTTCTTCAATTACTAACAATAGAGACAAGTTTTTTTCCTTCTGTGCTGATTTCCTTTAATCAGATGGTACTTTCTTTAATTTTCTGAGCCTTCTTAACTCAATCCCATGTACGGCAACTAGAAAATGTAAAATGATTCATTGGAAATGAAAAGCACAATCCCAAGGACAGAGCTGAGTTTATAGAGGAGGATTTAAGTGCTTTAATTTCTTTATTACATAATTAATTTTGTTTCTACCTTGTATAAAGATAAATGTTTTGTCAGCTGTGCTGCATTAATTTCCATGTCTTAGTCTGACTCTTGTATAGTTCAACCACTGTAACTAATTCCTTCTTTCTAGAACTTCATTTTACTTTCAGCCTACCAACTCATTTCTGATGTTGTGCCGAAATAACGACATAATTTACTATGTGTCATGTCCTTCATATATTTTGTCAGTATATTGCTTGTCAGCTACAATGAGTTTTAACAGTAATTTGCTAATTATTTCTGATAAAATATCCTCAGTCTTCCTGAATTCATAAAGGAATATCTCTGCTGTGTGGAATTATCATAGGTATTATCATTCTTAGTCTTGTGTTGCTAATTGTCTTATGAGTTAAAGTTTCAAACATTGTTCAACAATATTAAAGCATACACAATTTAAGATGGTGATTTTGCTATTTGTGAAAAAGTCTTCTGACCTTTGATATAAAACTGAATTCTCTACAGAGAAATGCTAAATAGATTACTAATAGAAATACTAAACAGATTATGAATAGAAATGTTAAATAGAAGTACTAGATATTTTCTGTCTTATAAGAAGGTGAACACATTTTTAAATGTGTAGAAACCTGTAATATCTAATCAGCAAGGTTTCTGTGAACACATCTCACAGAACATTTTATCATCTAACACTATCATTCATCTTAATAAAAGGAAAATTTTGCTCTACAACTCTTAGGCGAATCTGCCATTGACAGGTGGGCAGTTCCTTCTAAGTAGTTGAGCTCACTTCAAGGAGTCACCTTTAAAGATTAAAAAAATAAATAAATAAAAGTGGACAATTGGAGATTTGAAAATTAACTTAGGCTAATAATCAGTACTCAGCAATGAGTTGCTATAGCCAGTGTCTTGTTGTTGTTGTTATTTGTATTTTATTTTTCCACCTGATTTTTTTTTACAGGAATCTATTTTCACACAGCTCCAGTAGTAACCACTTCAACAAAAACAGTATACAGAGTAATTTAAGTCCAATAGTAGTTCAGCAGAAATGTAGCAGGATTGATTTTCATCCTCTGCATTTCCTACATGTGCTTGAACACAAAGGAAAAGATGAAATGCAATAAATAGTCTGTATTTAGTCTGTAATCTATGCTTCTTGGTATCATGGGTAATGACAGTATGCTTTTGCAAATATCATCCTATAAGATGAAATACTCCTGCTTTATTCTTGTCAAGAAAAATAATATAGTTCATATTTATCTTTAACCTCTATTTTTTCAAACAGAAGTTACTTATTTCAGAAAAAGATGTATAGATATTTTTCTTACGTGCACTGTGCTTCTCTAGGGACAAGGTGTCACAAAGAAGGGATCTGAAATGCAGCGCACAAAACAAAACACATGAATGCTTCCATTGTCTTTTTTTGTTTCTGAACATGATTCCCAGATAGCTGGGATAAACTACTTTTAAGACTATTGGAAAATGTGCAGTTCAGACAGGTAGCTTGGACTAAGATCTTGAATGCTAAACTTGTGATAAGAGGACTTCATTTTCTGTGCTCATAACGTATATAGCTAACTAAATTTGACTGTGGTATTAAGTAGCATTCTGAAATAAGAATAGAACTAGATTTCATTCTGAGAAACATCTATATGTGAGGAGAAATGCATGCAATGTTAGATTATGAAGGAGTTTTTCTAAAGGTAGAAAAGGAAGTGTATTAATTTTGAGTTATATAGTAGTACATGTGTGATGAAGAAGGCATAGATTTGAGAGTTTCTTATTGTGAATAGTTATTTAACATATCTTTTATTTCATGTTGTTCTTGCTGAGGAAGAGGCAACTGTTTCCATTCCTACCCTGCAAACTTAAGAATTTTCTAGTGGTTGGCTACCCTGCCCATGGCAGGAGGTTTGGAGCTTGATGATCTTTAAGGTTTCTTCCAACCTAGGTCATTCTGTGATTTTGTGCAACAGATACTACATATGATGATTTTTTAATTTAGTGGTAGATTTATCCATTTTGAAATACGGAAGGACCATAGAAGTAGAAAGGTATGAAAAGTGAACTTTCGTACTGTGAAGTTTATTCTTTCCTATATATTGTTATGGCTATTTACCTCACTTTTGTGGTACTTAACTTCAAGGCTGACTTAAAATCTCTAAATACATGTGTGAAGAGAATGAAATTTAGTAATAGAGTACTCTTCAGCAAGCATAAATAAAATATAGAAGTTGGAAGCTGAATCCATCAACATTCACAACTGAAATCACAGAGTCACAGAATTGTAGGGGTTGGAAGGGACCTCTAGAGATCATCAAGTCCAACCCCCTGCCAAAGCAGCTCCCTAGCCCAGGTTGCACAGGTAGACATCCAGGTGGGTCTCAAACATCTCCAGAGAAGGAGACTCTACAACCTCTGTGGGTGACCTGTTCCAGTGCTCCGTCACCCTCACTGTGAAGAAGTTCCTACACACATTTGTGAGGAACTTCCTATGCTTCAATTTGTGGCCATTTCCCCTTGTCCTATCAGCACACACTGCTGAGAAGAGTCCAGCCTGATACCTTTGCTTCCCACACCTCAGATATTTATCGACGTGGATCAGATCCCCTCTGAGTCTTCTTTTCTCAAGGATGAACAGACCCAGGTCCCTCAGCATTTCCTCATAAGAGAGGTGTTCCACGCCCTTTATAATCTTTGTAGCCCTCCGCTGGACTCTTTTGAGGAAGTCCGTGTTTTTTTTGTACTGGGGAGCCCAGAACTGGACACAATACTCCAGGTGAGGCTTCACGAGGGCAGAGTACAGGGGAAGGATCAACTCCCTTGACCTGCTGGCCACAGTCTTTGTAACGCACCCCAGGAATCCATTGGCCTTCTTGGCCACCAGGGCACACTGCTGGCTCATGGCCAACCTGTCGTCCACCAGGACACCTAAGTCCCTCTTCTCAGAGCTCCTCTCCAGCAGGTCATTCCCCAGTCTGCACCAGTGCATGCAATTATTCCTCCCTAGGTGTAAGACTTTACACTTGCTCTTGTTAAACCTCATCTGGTCCCTTTCTGCCCAACTCTCCAGCCTGTCCAGGTCTCACTGAATAGCAGCACAGCCTTCCAGTGTGTCATCCACTCCTCCCAACTTCATATCATCAGCAAACTTGCTGAGGGGAGACTCTATCCCCTCATCAAATTCATTGATGAAGATGTTGAACAGGACAGGACCATTTTCAAGTGAGGGCATTCACACCTGGAATAACATATATGTTTATGTACCATAATAGTAGCATCTTTAAAAATGAAAATAGATTTTTGCCTATTCTGAGGACTGTATGAATCCTTTTTCTTTTGAGGGTTGAACCTGTTTTTCTCAAGTTCATAGCTGTCACACGCTTTCCTCTACCAATTTAAAAAAAAACAAACAAACAAACAAACAAAGAAAACAAAAAAAAAAAACCAAAGAAAAAGAGAGAGAGAGAGAGAGAGTTAATTTTCACTTTAATATTTTTATTTTTTGCTCCTGCTAGCTCTTACTTTCAATTCTCAGCCTAGGTGTCAGGTCAGATGATAAAATTTCCATTTTTAGATTAGAACTACAGTTGCCACATTTAGTTAAAGCATTAGCAAAGCTACCTCATTTCCTGAGAATTTAACATCAATTAAAAAATACAATATTTATAGTAACAACTGTGTTCTGCTGAATTACTTCTGATGTATTCCAAACTCATTCCTATTTTACTGCCAGGATGACCATAGCTAAAGTAAAATAGCTGGATGAAAATTCCTATACTGTACCACAGACATACCTTGCCCTCCTTGAAATTGCTCCAAATACGGTGCTAGTCATTGCTGTGCACAAAGTGAGTATCCAGCAAAGTACAGCAAATGTCACTTGGAACGGCAGTAAGTGAACAAGGACAATCTACTTATGATTCAGTGCTGCTAACATTGCACTTAAAATATCAAATCAAACCAATTCAATTAGGAACACATCAAGTAGGCAAGTTGTGTGCTTCCCTCCTTCAAAGTCATTCTTCTAAAGCAAATTAGAAGTTTCTATTGGAGTCTGTCTGTGATGATCAGTTGGCTCTAGGTCTTGTCCTCAAAGGCTGTCAAGCATTTCCCCTTTCACACTTCATCCCCAGCACTCCCATTTCAGGCAGCGAGAAACCACAGCCAGAACTCCTAGTGCCCATGCAGCCCATGTGAAAATGGGTTTTGTTCACTTGACCAGTGCATTTTCTTTCAAAATAGCAGTATTTTTGTGCAAATGTGGTTACATATAAACTGCGCGCAAGCTTGCGTATGTGTGTGTTTAAATTATTTTTGTTGTTCAGCTTGAAGAGCGTGGCTCAGCCAGTGCTCTCTGTGAGTGAATCTGTGACCTCGTGGGGTTGCAGCACGCAGCATCCGTGAGCCAGGCAGCCTCTGCACAAAGGCTGCATTCAGTGCGTGGGCAGGCAGGAATGCTGGTACCAGGCAGCTCTCAAAGGAATGTTCTCTTGGCAGGAACAGTCTTGCTGAAAAATGAGGGGGAAAAATGAATTCAAACTGTAAAGCTGGCCTGCAGTTACAAAGTGATAAGAAGAGCTGGCTGTTCAACATGCTGCCGGTTGCATATTCTGGGTCCTTTCTGTTTGCAGGCCCTCCTACAGCCATGGCCCTGACCAGTGTTTTGATGCAGCACAAAGTGGTTGTTTATTGCTATTGACTGCCGAGGTCTGTGATCTGAAATGCGTTCTGTCAACAGAATGTAAGAGAACTTGGCATTTTAAAGCTCTGCTGCTGCAGACGCGGAGATTTCTTGGAACTGCCATGCAGCAGGAGCAGTGCTGCAGTCCTCAGCTCAAGCTGAAAATGTTGCATAGGAAGACCTATCACGTGAAGGTTAGATTTACCTGAGATCCCCAGGGGCTGGTTGGTTGGTTGGTTGGCTTGTTGGTTTTTCCCTTGTCAGCATAGTAAATATATCTTTGCTTTCTTGCCTAATGAAAGATAGACTTTTAACATTCATTAACGTTTGTTCAGTAGGGTCCATATGGAAATACAGTCCTCTTTCAGTGCAAACATCCTTCATGCAAAAATGACGGAGTGTTTACTGAACAATATTGTTGTGAGAAGAATAATCATATTCTTACTGACTGTGTGTTAGACTGTGGTTGTTTCCACTCTTGAGAAGGGGTAGTTTCTGTGATTCTGTACAAAATCACTCGCTGTTTTCTATTGCTTCTGTAGGATCTACAGGCAGAAATTGATGCACATACTGACATCTTCCACAACCTGGATGAAAACGGGCAGAAAATCCTGAGATCCCTGGAAGGATCAGAGGATGCTGTCCTGTTGCAGAGACGTCTGGATAACATGAACTTCAGATGGAGTGAGCTTAGGAAGAAATCTCTAAACATTAGGTAGGATATGACTGTAATCAAAAGCCTACAGCTCGTGTGTAAGTCATTCCATCTGCCTTGTGACATTAAAAGGGTATGAACAGGTTTCTGATAGCATTATTTCTATCCGTTTTGAAATGACCTGTGCTGGTTTAAGTTTGTAAGAATTTATTAGGTTTGTTTGTTTGTTTGTTGGTGTGAAAATGATAGTAGGGGATTCAGTTTTGAGGTATATGATAAGGTTTTGTAATTACAGAAGGAAAGATTACATGTTTAAATACTAACTGTACCCCCTCTAAATTGGCTGGTTATGACTTATAAATGAGTCGAGTAATAAAGTAATTAGATAACCTATATTTATGAAAAGCTTTATTTCTGAGGCTGTCATTTCCAGTGCAGAACTGAAAATTGCACTGCAAATGAGAAGATGTTATTTAAGATTTTTGCTCTTGTCTGGGAAGTGGACAAAATTGTTAAATAAAATAAAAGGAGATCTGTAGATAGTGTTGTAAAAGGAAAATCTCCTTGCAAGGAAAATACAGCAAACGGTAATTTTACAAGTCATGAAGTGGATATGTAAGTGTCAGCGGACTGAATACTTCAAAAGAAACTGTTCAGAAAACTTCTATTCAGAAAGGTATATTTCACAACGGACAGCCCAGATCCATTGCATTCAGTCTTGGAGATTTTTTTCATTTGCTCATTTGCTGTGTGTTGGTAGTAGTTCAGAGGGCAGCAAAAGGCAGAAGTGTTTTTCAAAGTAATTTATGAAATACTAGCTTTTTTCAGCTTGGGCCCTGAGGGAGGTCAGTCTGTGTAATGACAAAAGCCATCTTCATAACATCAATCATTAAAAAGAAATGAAGAAGGTAAAGTTGAAAATATATTAGTGACTAAAAAAGGAGAGACACATTCCTCTTTATTTTTTTCCTGAGGAACAATAGGAAGATATAATCCTTCAAGGTCTCTCAGCTTTTCTTCTTCAGCTGTTTTTTTTTACCCATGAACGTGACAAAATACAGTGATGTCTAAGAAAAAAAGAAAATAAAACAGCAGCAAATTGGCCAAATAGCAGTAATTGAAGATATGGGTGTCCTGGGATTTTCTTTCTTTCTGTCTTTGCAGTTCAATCTATTCCTGCCACTAATTTTCGGACATAGTAACCCTAGTTGTATGGCAGTAGCTTGTTACATTAAAGATTCAAAGCAACAGAACTTCTTTTTAAAATACTAGAATAAGAAACAACTTGTAATTCCTAAGATATTCAATTTAAATATTGCTGGCTAACGAACTGAATGAATGGGCTGTTCTCAGTCTGGCTGCTCTGCGCTATTTCTTTCCATCACGCAGTGGAATAGATTTCATTATGGTTATATCAGTGCTTATACAAAAGAAGTGTAAGAGCAGAAAGACGAAATGTTCCCCAGGCATCAGCCCCATGATTCTTCTTTTTCAGTGGAAGCTTTGAACTGCTGGAACTGAAAAGTCATCCTGTAACTTGGTTAGGTGGACATTCTTTTCACAGTCCAGTGCATCTCAGCTAGGTAAAATGTGTGGTAGATGTCAAGAAAAGCCAAGTTAATTTCCTTGTGATCACATCCAGTTACTGCGCTTGTCTGGAGTAGACAGGAAGTTGCATCTGCTGAGATAAACTTGGAAGGGTGGAGCTAATTAACTCAGAAACTTTACTCTTTGTGTCCCCTCCAAAAGCCTGAAAACAACTGGCTGTTGTTTCCTGCAGCTCCCCATGTAGTGGCCCTGCTCCTCTCCCCTCGCTGCTTTCAGAGGTCCCATGCAACTTCTCAGCCCTCAAAGCCAACTGGCTGGCCTGCCCCAGCATCACAGTGCCTGCTGTGAGGCAGCATTGCCCCTCACTCCAGCAACATTCAGCAATAGGAGCAAATCTGGTAGTTAAATGGAAAAGAAATGCGACAAAGAAAATCTGTTTTAGTGCATAGCTCTTACAAAGTGCATATTATTGTTTTACTGTTATATAATGCTGCTTTTCATTTGAGTTTCTAAGAGGAATTCTTAAGTTGTGCAGGAATGAATTTTCTTCCCAATCATCCATTAAACAGTAGCAGCATATTCACAAATCTAGTGATACAGGCTCTTATTATCAATGATACGAACAAAATTGAAGATTTTGTCAATCCAGAGATTCTTCACATACTTTCTTCCAGTAGAAAGTAGTTGCCAAGAGTTAGTATTAAAAGAGGAACACATTTACACATACTCAGAAAATATTTAGAAGGTTGTCTTACAGCGGAGTCATTGTTTGCACAAAGTTGGTAGTATATCTTAAGTTTGCCATGATTCAGATAGTTTCAGTCACACCTCAGTTCACGAGGCACAGACATTTTGAGCAGCATGGGAGGTTCCTATTAGCTTTAACAACTTCCTTGTGACTTCTGGGGAAGGGATAGTATTGTTGTTTTTTTTCTATCTTAAAGGTGAGCAGTCACGTGATTCTTGTGTGGGGTTGAATGGGCTGTGTAATAACCCAAGAGATGCTTACTCTTCTCTGAGTTGAAAAGTACTTCCTACCTTTTGATTAGTACCCTAGCAGTCCTAAATGAGGGGAAAATTGTTCTCTTACTAGTCCCGCACCATATTTGTGCTTATTTAGTGAGAATGACAATTCAGCATAACTATGTCTTGCTTTGAGCCAGGGCTGTGGAATCAAAATTATATCAGTGTCTGATCCAAAGCTGATGGTTATTTAAATGTTGTCTAGTTAACAAAACACTAGGATCTTTATCAGTAAATAAATTTGTAATTTTTTTTTTTTTTTTAATTTTCACTTTTCCTGAATGCATCTGTTATTTAATTCACGCTTTCAGATCCCATTTGGAAGCCAGTACAGACCAATGGAAGCGTTTACATCTCTCTCTTCAGGAACTTTTGGCATGGCTGCAATTGAAGGAGGATGAATTAAAACAGCAAGCTCCCATCGGTGGAGATCTTCCCACTGTGCAGAAGCAGAATGATGTTCACAGGGTATGATTTTTTTCAAATGATCTTTCGTTAGTTGTGTTTTGCTTTGCAGTTTACTGTTGGATGATATGGTCCATGCTGAATAAACTGAAGTACTTTTTGAAATTCATTTGACATGATAATACTAGCTAGAATTTTCACACACAGATTAGAAAATAAGTCTGCTGGAGAAGGGAGTATTTTCTACAGCTGCTTAGCTTTCTGAAAACCAGCAATATTTTTGTAGAACTATCACAGGCCGTTAGTTTCATGGCTAGAACAGATATTAACATTATATGAAGACCTAATCAGTAGTTCTGATTTATTTTTTTATTTTATTCTGGATCAGGAGTTTAAATTTCATGAGTACATTTTCAAAACTTGTTTTACTGTTGTTTTTTGGTGAACATATGAAAGCTGTGGTTGATATCTGTCATAATCCACAACTGTGTGCTTCGTGCTTTATTAAACTGTTGTGGTTACTGGCTGTCGCTGTTACTTATATTAATTTCATCAGGGAATTCTTATGGAAAGGCAGTGACAGAGCATCACATGGAGTCTGGTTCTGACTAGGTTTTGTGGTAAAAAGGAACTTAAATTCAACACTTGGATGTGATTTTTTTGAAAACTCACTAGTTAAACAACCCCGCACTCCTTAAATAACCTAAAATATTGCTCAATAATTCTGTATACAAAGATTATTGATTTATTTTTTATTTTTTATTTTTATTTTTTGCATTGGAAAAGGCATGCTTTAAGTATATATTCCTGTGCTGAATCAGGCTCACACCTGTCTCACACTAATTAATGTCTGGTTTCAAGTAAACAGAGCATAATTTGCTATGCCATCTCCAGGCAACTTGATACTGCGAGAAAAACATACTCCAAACCCAGTGATCATCCTTGCAAAATGTGCTGTGCATTTATATAATACCATTTCACAATGCCATTTCTGAAACATCACATGAGTTATTGTTTTAGAAGTTCCTAAATCTCTGTTTTTATTGCTTCATGGAAAAATCTAAATTTATTCTGTAAAATGAAACTGGATCTGTAATACCTGTATTTTCTCCTATCATCAGATAGCTGTATTATAGATAGCTCTTTCAAAGATTTTCCTGCCTAATCCCAAAGGGCACATTTGGGAGCAAACACTAAGATTGAGTTTAGAAAGATCACATGGCATATCTTGCTGCTTTAAGTTACTAGCAATCCAGTGTTTATGAGAAGTCCACAAACCTCAAATAAAACCAGGCTTGGCTTTCGGCGCAGGCAAAGAAAGCTTTTTCCATAGTAGCTGAACAATGGAGAGTAGTAGCAACACAGTTTCATTTTCTAGGTTTTCCTTCTGGGAAGGTGATCTGTAGGATAGACATTTCTCACAGGGCTTTTCTTGGAACTTGAAGTGTTATCATGGATAAAATAAGGCTAATATCCATGGCTTTACCACTCTCCTTTCTTACCTTTTCCTCCCTGAAATACCTGAGGTCGGTTCTAGCCAGATAATTCTAGCAGCTTCCATAGCAAGTTTCAAAACCATGAAACCCAGCCAGGCTCTCAGGATGTAAGAAACAAAACAGATATATCTTTAACACTACATTAACTCAAACCCTTTATCCAAAGGCCATATTTTAGCTAGAGCAAGACTCTGAGAAAAAATTTTGTAGAACTGTTGCAGCAAAACTTTTGTTATCTGAGTCATACTTGAGTACTTGACAAAATTACCTTTCCTCCAAGAGAAACAAAATAAATTTTTCAGTTAGAGAAGTTACTGCTCATAAAATTTTAATGTAGTGTATTGTTCCGTAAGCCGCTCCAAAGATGTTAAGAATTCGGTGATGGACTAAGTGATTGTCACTCACAAGTCAACGTAAGTGGCTAAAACTATTAGGGATAAGAAGTGTTACATAAAATTAAGGTACTATAAATAGGTGCAAAGTGACTTTACAAACTAGGTCTCCTTCTCACTTCTCCTTTTTGATTATCTTATCTCCCACATACAGATGTAAATCTTTGGTCCTAATGTCTCAGTCATTTCTTCTTTCTATCAAAGCTGGAACATTTTAGTTCCTTTTAGAAATATCACATCTTTCCTTTTTCTGTGCTGTAGCATCTGTAGTTTAATGTGAGGCCTTTCTAGCTGTAGGTGCTCTGGTTCCCTGTGGGGAAAAAAAAAGAACAAAATATAATCCTTGGAATTAGGTCGCCCTGTCTACTCTTCAAAGATCTCTTATGGGGAAGGAGGGAAAAACAATGAGTACAGAACTCTTCTGACTTCAGATTGTCTTTGACAAAACCCTGTGTTTGCATCTTGGGGTTTTTCTGCTTCCCCCCCCCACTATTCGCTATGGATTTTCTGATTCTCTAAAAATTTTCTTTTAGAGAAGCAGACATACAAAGACTGCCTGAGCAAACATCGCAGCCCATTTCTGAGCATCAGACAAATGCTGTTAAGAAGATTCAAACTTCAAATGTATAAGTTTGTAGCATAAAACTGGAGCAGAGTCCTAGTGAAAAGACGATTTTACAAGAGCTTTAGGCCCTTGCTAAAGAACTGAGCTCACAAAGCATAAAAGTAGAGAGCAGTCAAATTTCAGACTTGAGTCAAAGAATCTACTCATGTTGTTTTCATCGATGTCCGTTCTGGAAATGAGTCTTCAGTAAACAGTCTGAGTTTCTACCTGCTTTGACCAATCTTTTAAATGATCCAGATTTATAGCTTTGGTCTTCTTGTGTCAATAAAATGTCTTTCTTTCTGTGAAGAATTGTTTTTGCCACTCAAAACCAGAAGTGAACCTAGGTAGTTTCCTCACTGGAGAGAATAAAAAGCCTCAGCAGCGTAGCTAATTACAAGCTGATGTTTTTTGTTTTCCCTTAAACTTAAAAAAAAAAAAAAGCTCATTATTTAACCTCCATCTTTTAAAAGACCATCTGGGCTACTTCATACATTCGTAGAGATAAAAAGAAGCTTGTTCTTATCGTTTGAGTGCTCCCAGTTGCCAAGATTGGCATTAAAAATTTTAAGAGTGGGATGAAAATTCAGATGAAAATTTCAAATGTTGAATCTGTGCCAGATGAGAGCTTGAACTCTCAGGCATATATACTGTCAGGTTTGTTGTTGCATTGTAAATGTGAGGTACCTTTGAAGCAAGGCACCTTGGACTTTATCCACCCACATGACTTTTTTAACTTACATGTATGTGAACCATTTCGATGATTTTTAGCATCTGAAGAAAAATATGTCATATCAAAGATTGTACAGTAGTTTTGTTGTTAGCTTGTTTTGCATTTATTTCAAATCAATGATCAAAAATACTCCTTTTCATCCAAGTATTGTTTCTTTATCTTGCAGGTTTTTTGGCTTTATGAAGAGTCATGATAGCGTTTTAACAAAATTGTATGAATAATTGTGTACATGTTTCTCATAATCTTTGTTTCCTGGATTGTAGTTTAGTCATATTACAGGCAGCCTGCTTTTTCTGTCATTCTTTTTAGATGTGCCACATCTTCTGTGAAGGAATTGCATTAGCAGCCTAAATAGCGTTAATGAATACAGAAGTTTATTATTAACAGTTCTCTCAAAACTCTTTTGCATGGAGTCTGTAGCAAATGTGCCTGGGAATGTAAATCCTGCTTGAGCACACTAACATGTTCTGGTGGTGCAGCTATCTCTGTTTTAAAATGGAAGCCCAAGCCCAATTCTAAAAGGCATTCTGACTGGGAAGGATCTTGTATTCATTTAACTGTACTTTTTCTCCTTAAAAATAATTGAAAGCAAAATCGTTTGCTTTTTTTAATAACCGAGTTTAATATTGGTTTTACTAAAAGAACTCCATATTTTCATCTTTCAATTTAAACAATCTATGTTTCTCCAACCAAATAAATTTTTGGACACCCATGAGGAGGTAGTGGAGGTCTGTGATACACTGATCAATATATACATTATTAAAGTAGTGGACAGAATGCCATTACTGCTGTAGTGCTGATGACAAATAGAGATGTTTAAATAAAGTGGTTTACTTCTTTTTTTGTCAGGTCATATATTATGTATGTTCGATTTCCTCTATAGTCACCACAAAGTGTGAAAGAAGTTCAGGAATTTAATGAAATTAGCCTGAAATCATTATCTGTAAATTAGACAGTCATTTAGGCTAATTCTGTTATCAATGATGGTCTGCTTATTATAGAGATGTATTTGTCAGAGCTTTAGATAGACTATTTTATTTTAAGAAGAGAAAATGTCATTTACTGCTGATAATGATTTTTAGTGGTTTATGTATTTCACAACAAAAAAAGATCAGAAAAGCTGGTTTCATACAAAAAAAAATGTCTTGTGGAATGGATATTATGAAGTGAAAATTCAATATTTTCAACACTGTTCAGTGCTACTGCTTCAGTCTCGTATTTTTTTCATTCTCTCCTTTTTTAATTTCTTATACTGAAATTAGCTCACTTGATAGAAGTCTACAGATGAAAACTAGAGAAGGCAATGAGAACAGTAAGTAGATCTCACCACCACACTGTGTGCTGATCTAAATCTTGGAATTTATAGTGCCATCCCTTAGGGTCAATGATGGAAAACATTTAACATACTGGCACACTGTCTTCTATGGTAAACTCTTCCTGTTTATGATTAAATGGAAAATATACAAAGTCAGAAAAATTTTGCTAGTATTTTTCTACCATTTTGGGAAGGTATAGGATTCCTGACCACACATCTTGTGCCCATTTTACTACATTGTCCTTAGTTTGTTGCACAGAATAAGATGATGGAGGAATGTGGTTATAATCCTGTTTTGGAAATATAATCGCAAAAATCACATTGCTTCACAAAAAAGCAATGTATGCTGAAAGAAGATATTTTGTCCTTCTCAATGTTACGTGTACTTAGGTAAGGCTGACCTGACTGCAGCAACACACCATACAGCAGTACTTCTCATCCCCAAATACATGACTCAGAGCTGTTTCTGACTTTTAAATATTGTATCAGTTGTTGCAGTTCTGTGTTCCCTTTCCTGGAATGTGTGCCTCCTTCCTGCACTCTCTCTCTGAGGGCAGACGCAGACCTTTCTAAACATGCCCCCCATTTGACTGGTTTTAAACATAAACATTTTTGAAAAATAATTTGTTTTCAGCAATCTCTATAAAGCACAGTGTATCTTTTAAGTGGCATAATTGCAATGTTTAAAGATCAGTATGAGTATGGACATCACTGCTAACACTGTCAGATGAGAGGAGAGCACACTGTGTACAAAGAAACATTTTAAGTTTTGCTACCTACTGGATAATTGAGAAGCAGACCTGCCACATCTGGTGGGAAAGGAAGTTTTTTCACTTGCACAAAGGCTGGTGAACACTGTAAATTTTCCCTGCTTGGAGGCATGGATGAAGCTTTTTAAATTTTCACTTCCCATTGCACTGCATGTAAAAGTCATGTATATATTATAAAAATTACTAAATCTAAGATTATGTAAGATATTAGAACTGCTTAACTGAGGATTATTCTGAGTTTTTTTGTGCAAAACAATGTCTAGTGGTACCTTTCTTGTTAAATATAGCACTTATCTTTTATTATTATTATTATTTTTTTTTTTTTGTGGAAATCAAGGTATTGTTTCTTATAGGTCAACAACATTATTTAAAACATTTATCACAGTTATTATCCAAACAATAGATTCCTTAGCAGATGCAGTGTGTGCAAGGATCCCAGTTCCAATGATATCTATTGCACAAAATTAACATTTCTGTCAGTGTTGTTTCCTTCAGGAAAAGTGCACTTTGCTAAATGATATTCACAGTTCACAGTTATGAATCACAGAATCAAAGGGATTGGAAGGTATCTCAAGAGATCATCAAGTCCAAGCCCCCTGCTAAAGCAGGTTCCCCATAGTAGGTTGCATGGATAGTCATCCAGATGAGTCCTAACTGTCTCCATAGAAGGAGACTCCAAAATCTCTCTGGGCAGCCTGTTCCAGTACACTATCACCCTTATCGTAAAGAAGTTCTTCAATTCATTTGTTCCAGTTTATGGCTATTGCTCCTTGTCGTGTAACTACACACCACTGAAAAGAGTCTGGCCTTGTCCAACTGCCTCTTGCACTTCAGATATTTATAAACGTTGATCAGATTTTCTCAGTCTTTTCTTCTCTAGGCTGAACAGATCCAGGTCTCTCCTCATACTGGAGATGCTCCAGGCCTCTCATCGTCTTTCTAGGAGATCTAAGAGATCTCTGTCTTCTTTTTTAACTGGGAAGGCCAAAACTGGATACAGTATTTCAGATATGGCCTCACCAGGGCAGAGTAGAGGGGCAGAATCACCTCCCTCTACCTGCTTAAATCTGCTATCCACTGGGACAGCTTCTCTGAATAGCTCCTCTCTAGCAGATCAGTCCTAACCTGTACTGATGCATGCAGCTATTCCTCCCCAGGTGCAAGAGTCTACACTTGCTTTTGTTGAACCTTGTCTGATTCCTCTCTGCCCAACTCTCCAGTCTATCTGGGACTTACTAAAAGGCACTAGAACATTCCTATGTGTCGGCCACTCCCCTCAGTTTTGTACCAGCAGCAAACTTGCTGAGAACCTTTTGGTCAGTTCTTGACCACTCAGTACAAGGTTTATATTTGTAGCAGAAGGTTTGTATTTATCACAGAATAATTTAATTATTTCCTAAGGTTTACATTCCTGAAATATGTTAGGAGTATTTTACCTGTAACTGCTCATATTATAAACTGCAGGTATTATTATTAGTTCTGTTAGGTATTTCTTTTCCAGAGTATTTCGTATTGAATGTAATTCAAAATGCAATGAAATTTTTAATATTGAATTTATAATTTTCATTAGTTTGCATAATTACCAAAATTTTGCTTAATATTTAACCATGTTGGTGATATGGAAAACAACAACAAAAAAAAAGTTATATAATTCAAGCATCGTAAAAAGAGATTTCTAATCTCTGGAATAAAATACTTCTTTTATTTTTATTTTTTCTCTCATGGCATATGGCTCTTACTTTTGCATAATTATATTGTGTTATACTGCACTATTATTTTCTTCATGTTTTACTTCTCTACTACTTTAAAACAATATGCACTCAATATTCCTTTATAAAAAGAAATAAATCGTTGAAATAAAATATTTAGATAATACAGCATTGAAAAGAGCATGCAAAAGAACTCGTACAATATGCAGATGATAGCTTGTCTGTGAGTTGCATTTTAGTGCAGCAGGTGTCATGGATTCGGAATAACAGAGATGTAATTCCTCAAAAATAAAATAAAATAAAAATAAAAATAAATAAAGAAAGGTTCTTCTTGAAATAGTTCCACTGAGATTTGTATCCTTACTGTACCTAAGTGAAATGTCAAATACCAACCTTGGCAACCTTATTTATGGTCATTTTAAAGTCACGCAATAGAAGAGAGATAGAAGATGAGGAACTGTTGCTGGAAGAAGAAAAAGGCAAATATGGATGAGGGGAAGAAGACAAAAAAGGAGTCAGGTTCCAAGAAGTATGATAGGAAAGGAGGAGATGAAAAGGAAAGAAAGCTGATCTGGAAAGGGAACAAAATTTACCAGTGAGCTACAATAAAAAACAAATATTGAAACTAATAATAAATACTGATTAAAAGAAGTAGAAATTAACTATTTCATAAAGACTACTTTATGCTCTTTCATTTCTACTTGTTCATGCCTACATTAAGGCGGGGCTGCATTTCTGGATTTTCGTTGTTGCCTCGATTCTACTTTTCAGAAATCTCAGTTAATGTAATAGGGAACAACTGTACCTACAGTGTCACTGGTAGAGAGGCTTGCAATGTAATATGTAGAATTTTTTTGTTAGGTTTGTTAGAAGTGATTGTTAAGTGTTAGCATCACAATATCCATTGGTGTTGTTTTTTTGTGTTTTTTTTTCTCCCTGTGATATAATTTTACAGCAACTGTAGCAAAGGGTTAGCTGTGAAACACATCAGATTTTCCCCCATATTCTGGGAAATCTCACTTTCAGAAAGCATTAGCTAAGCTGATGCAGTATGGAGCCAGACAAAGCTTTGCCCCTTGCGGCCAAGTTTTGGTGTTGACTCTGACATTAACAAGCAAATGAAGGTTCCCTCTCACTGAATGAGCATCCTGGGTGCTTTGCAACATGCTTCCAGTACACTGGCTCCTTTGAATACAATGTACAATGAATACAATTTCAGGCTAAGTTAAGCTTTGTTAAATTTTTGGCAGCCTCTTTTACACGTGGCAGCTGTCATTTAAAGTTTTATTCTTTAATTGATCATAAATAAATAAATAAATAAATAAATAAAAGGGACAGCACTTAGTATTCAATTGAATACCCATTTGCAATATTTTTGTTTTTTCTCATAGACTTTCAAGAGGGAGCTGAAGACAAAAGAACCTGTTATCATGAGTGCACTTGAGACTGTGCGACTCTTCCTGGCAGATCAGCCGGTAGAGGGACTGGAGAAGGTCTGTCCAGAGCCAAGAGGTAATTGAAGAGATAGCTGCTGGAAAGATCATTGATAATCAGTGATGATTAAGTAAATTCTGCCAGCCACTGTGAGAGCATTCCTTTTATACTCTAAGCTCAATCTAAGTAATCAGAAACTGAGCTAAAAAGTGTGGATGAAAGAAACCCTTAGTTATCCTTTTGAATGGAACTAAATTGATATTTATAAGAACATGTTGAAAATGGCTTTAAATCTTCTGGATGTATCTACAACTTTAGTTCCATTTGGGATCTGAAAGCTGCAGTTCAACACAGAATTCAGCTTGTAGTCTTAAGTATTTCAGAACTATTTGTTTAGAAAGTGATCAAATATGAAACAGATCAAGAGATACCAGTACAACAAAGCTCCCAAATCCACTAAATTGCAGTAATTCACAATGATTAGTCTTTATGTATGTGCAGAACTATTTCATTGAATCAGGATACAGCAAGGTATAGCTAGAAGTTTAAAATGCCATTACATATGTAAATGTGTGTTTCATGATCAATATTGTGGAAAAAAATGGGTTTGAGAAACTTACAAATAAAAGCATATATAAAATAAATTCATGTGTCATTGGTTATGAATAGTTTCTAAGTGAGATTTGAACTTTATAGACTACTGAAATGGGATTTTTTTTTTTCTAAGACAGACTACATCCTAAAAGTCTCTCAACTTTTATATTTAGAGCTATCGCCTGAGGAAAGGGCCCAGAATGTCACTAAACTTCTCCGAAAGCAAGCAGATGATGTCAGAACTGAGTGGGATAAGCTAAATCTACGTTCTGCTGATTGGCAAAAGAAGATAGATGATGCTGTTGAAAGGCTGCAGGGCCTTCAGGAGGCAATGGATGAACTGGACCTGAAACTGCGCCAGGCTGAAGTGTTCAAGGGATCCTGGCAGCCAGTGGGGGATCTGCTGATAGACTCTCTGCAGGATCACTTAGAAAAAGTCAAGGTATGTGTTGTAAAATCAGTATTTTTGAAATGATTGGCTAGATCTTTGGGAATTATTGTAGTGTATCATAGTGATTGACCTTTGTTTGTTTGTTTGTTTGTTTTAAGGTAAATGTAGAGGTTTTTTAATTTCTGCAATTAAAATAGAGTGGAATCAGTGTTGATTCCGCTCCATTAATATCCTCAGCACACTTAACTCATGATTTGGGAAATGCAAAGATAACATTAGAGACAACAAAATAAAGTAGGTAGGAGAATACATGAGGAAGGTAAACAAAATGGATTCTGTTGTTTATTATGGTTTTGTAAGCGTTATGAGAGCATAATTGTATCTGTTCTTATACAATTGAAGAATTTAAAGTCTATAACTTCGTTGTTGATTTGTTGTGATGGTGGCTTTTGCTATCTGTCTTATTTGATAAGTAGTCTCCATACTTAAGATAGTATTAAAACAAAAGAAATGCCTGGAAAGAAAGTATGGTTATTTTCAATAACAGTGCTTACCAGCTTGTAAAGTTAGATTCATAAAATCACAGCTTATTGAAAAACCCATTATGGTTTGTCCTTTTTCTTCATGACTGATATGGCCAGGCTTTATGAATACTACTGGATTCCTTCATCTAGAGCACAACAGAGGCGGTTGCCATTTTGATAAGAACAAAGTGCCTCTGTTCCAGTCTCATAAATGGGAATCATTCGTCATTTTGAAAGAGACCTGAGCTGACTGTTATTTTCTCTACTAGAACATTGGGATCTAAGAGAGAAGAAATAGAATGACTAATGGCATGAAAAGAAAAGCCTTTAAAAATCAAATGTAGTTGTCAAAAAGTAAAAAATTAAAATTATCCTTAAGTTTTAATCATATAGAAGGTTTAATGAGTGTCCTGTATAAATATTGTGCAAGACAAAGGAAATACACAGTAGCTGATGGACAGTTGGCTGAATAATTTGGTTTTCTTCATTTAAACTCATAAGTGAACAGAAGAGATCTATTTATAAATTCTCAGAATGTGCCATCTATTGTACCCATAGATTTTTTTTAATCCCTTGTATTACTAGAAAACAAAGCAAGTTAGTTAATTCTAAAGCTGTAACCATGAAGCTCTGACTTTGTAATTACAGTGCTGAATCCTACTACAATTTAGTCCTGAAGGACAGAACAGAATTTCAATAACAGCCATTATAAAATAAGACTCCTAAAATTTAGGAAAATCCTGAGGTAATACCTCTCAGAAGATACTTTGTTGTTTGCTCTGAAGTATTAGCGTTAGGGCCAGACAGAAACTAAAAATTCTGCTTTAAGATTTAAAATCAGCTGCTACCACCTACACCCTGTTTACATCTAATTTGTACCATATCTACTAAATTTCAATTTTAATTTTTATGCGGGCTATTGTAAGTCTGTAAGAACATCAGACAAACAGTAAATGAAAAAAAAAGATGTTATTCGTATCCTTACAGAATATAGTTTTTCATACCATATATGACAATTACAGAGTACTCTAGTGATACTGCATTTTCAACAGCTTCTAAATGATAATAATTAGTATTGCCTAGGTAATGAAGGAACATAGTATGGCAAAAGTTGAATGATATTAACTCTGTGAATACTACAGTTATTGTTCCCAGAAGTGCTGTCTTGAATATATTCATTACTCTAATGAAATATAATTCCAACACACTGAAGATAGATGAATATACTCACTTGGTAACATAAGCATGTTTGTGATGAGAATATCTATCAAGAAAGCTACAATTGCGCCTGAAATTTAAAACTAAATTAACAAATGTATATTTTGCCTCAGTTGTTCATATTTATGACATACTTTCTTTCTTTTCTTAGAGTGAAATCTGCTTTTGAAAAGTCATATATCAACAATCATAATTTATGTAACTCTAAAAGTATTTCATTCTTTAAAATTTTCTAGTTTGCTACATGCAAACTAACTAGACAACAGAAGTTTGGTTCTTTGTATTCTTAGTCCATCTACATAATCCTTAGTGTACAATTATTTAAATATACTCACAGCCATAATCCTAATTCATGGCTTAAATTCTTTCAAAACCTAGAAGTGAGTTTAGTTAAAGAGTATTTATTACATGTGACAGTAGCCACAACAAGATTTTTTGCATTTTGTATTTTTTGCACCGATTTCAGACTGTCTTTATACTGAACTTATTTGCAAGTAGATTCATTTCTGATTTACATCCTGTCTTGTTAAGTTTAGATATAACCATTATTATTGTCTCGGTGCCTAACTACGAAATGCAGTGGATATTTGTATTCTCTATAAGACTTTAATAACTACACGAAAAGACAAAATTTCAATAACAGCATTAATTCTTAGTTATTTGCAAGCAGAATTGTTATTTTGAGAAGAAAATCAAGTTAACAAAAAAAATTGTTAGTCTGATGCCTGAAAGTCTTAGTAAGATTAGGGAAGCTAATATGGATACTTTCATTAAAACAGTCTGTAGAAGTGAGTCAAAGAAATAGCCAGATAAGCAGCAGCATGTACTTTGGCTGTGCTATAGAAATGAGCTCCTAGTCTAAATTGGAGGTCTGTCAGTGTAGACTGAAAGAACAAGAGAGATTTCTGGTAGACAGACAAGTGGAAGGAGAGGAAAGTAAGCTCCAAACTGCACAGCACTGAGTTGATTCAATCTTTGTTTGGTCTTCCTGACGACATACACAATCCTTAGCTCCAACATTCCACTAGTATCCCAAAGTAGCATGCATGTTTGAGAATGGAAAATAAGTTAGAAGATGTTGTATAATTTGTAATGTACAGTTTTAAAATTTAATTTATTATTTGTGTGGATCACTGAGAAACCTGCCTCAAATCTGCAGGATATTTTAGTTGGGTTTGACATCTCCTGTTTAGCATGCACATGGGAAGCAGGATTAACATGCATCTTGTTACTATTATTTTCAACTTGATACTTGCTTTCTTCTTAATAATTGGTTCTCTTAATGGTTAAAAACTTTTGCTTTGCAAATGTTTCGGTTAAAAAGCTAAGTTTGCTGAAGATAACAGAGTTTATATGGTCTTCAGTTAAAGTTAATATTTCTCATTGTAAATGATATTATCAGTCAAACATTATCAAATGGATATACATTACATCCCTCATCTTTGCTGTTTTTTTTAAGATGTGCATTTTTTTACGACATTGACGATGATATTACAGTGTGAGGTAAAGTACCTATTACCTTCTATAGATCTAAACAACCCAAATATCTTCTGAGCAGATCTTCTTAATATTGCTCACATAGGCTATTATGGTTGCATTTCTTGCACATCATTCTCATGACGGAGATCACAGAAGCCTTTTTAAACCTAAACTGATAAATAACTTCCTAGGGAATGAGTTTCCCTAGTGCCATTTGTCACTGTTCTTTTTAGTCTTAGTTGCTGGAGCTATTAAGGTCATGGTGTGTTGTTGAACTGACACAAAATAACTAGTCCTAGATCAGCATTACTGCCTTATTATTGCAGATCCTGGGTCTGTATTAATGTACCAGATGGTATTCTGATCTGGTTCTGAGGACAAAAGATCAATAGTTTGATACTTTCACAAAAGAATGCAACTTAGACTACAGACCACCTAAAATCAACATATTTTCAGAGCTCCCTGCCTCTCTGTCCTGTGTTACTCTCTCTTTTTTCTTCTCACATATGGGTGATCTATGGACTAAAAGCAACTTTCTTAACAGCACATGTTCTTTCTCTCTCTCTCTTTCAAGCATGCCTTTCTGTCCACTAAATTCAAACCATCATTTGAACATCTCAAATTCAGCTCAAGCCCAATCTAATCCATTAACTGTCTCCTAATATCCATTGGCTGATCATTTTGTTTGTAGCTCAGGTTATATTTTGGATTTTTCTTATTTCTGCAACAGATTCAAGACATGGTTTCTTCTTGCAGTAATAGCTCATTTTCTGCAGCTTGCCTGGAACACTTAATGTCACATCAGACCACAGTACAGTTTTTGTATTAAGCTTTTCCAAGTTTTGATATATACCACTATACCTGTCGCATCCATTCAGTGCCCTTCCCATGAATTGGCAGCCGAACCATTTTTCCTCTCTTGCCAAAAGTTGCTCCTTTCCTCTTGTAACAAACGAAAGCTTGATATTGGTTATGCTGTTATTAGTGTGCAGCAGTAATTACCTGCCATGCTGATACCTTCTCACTGACTTTCATCTATAGTCAGCTGATGAGAAAATACCAGTAGCAGTAGGTGCTGTTGATATTTAAAGAAACCAAGATGACATTTTGGATTTTGATACTTTAAGGCTCTGAAAAATTATCTGAAAACTCAAAGCTACTCTTTTGGGATGCTGTGCCCAGAATTTTGCGACTGAGAAGTCAATATAATTTTAATGGTGCAGTTTGTCTCTTGTTAAAGGTAGTTCAGTTCCTCCAACATGCTTGAGAGCACAAGGCAAAGTGCTTTCTCATGTCTTAGTGATATCTACTGCATCACTGACAGCAAGGAATGTATCCAGGTCAGTTTCCTGTCATACATAATGTTATAAGTCTCTGGACTCTGGATGTAAATAAAATGCAGTTCCTCTTGTTCCAGGCAGAAGCGTGGTTCAACAAGCACACCCACTAATTGAGAGCTGAATTGCATAGCAATATTTTCAGTAACTGTGTTCTATTAGAGACTGATTTGTACTCCTTTATTGTCACATGAAGAGGCTCGTTATGACAATTGTTAATGGTAAAAGGTAGAGCAGAATTTAGTGCTACAGGCCTTGTATTTTCTTGTGAGCAGTTTTCTTGCAATTCTGAATCTTGCTCCTTAAGAGCTGGTTGTAATTGTTGCAGTTTCACTTCTACAGCTATGGACAAAGCATGCTCGCAGAAACACTAGGAACTTTACGTATACATTATGAATTTTAATATATTTAACATAAGTGTACACACAGAGGTTGTAAGTGTTTTTAATTTTTTTTTCACAACTTGTTACAATTTTTACTACTTTTCTACAAAACTGTAAATCAAAGGGCCATGAGAAATTCAGGTGAGCGCTGTATAAGCAGCTGTTCTTTTCTGAATTACATGCTATTTGTTTCAGGCTTTGCTCAGCATAATTGCCAGTTGTTACTTCTGACAAATATTCACTGGAAAGTGTCAACCTAAAACTTCTAATTAGGAACTGAACAGAGTCTACACTGATCAGCTCACCATCTACTCCAAAATGACTTCCTATGTGCGCTCAGTCCATTTGTCCCTAGTCATCTCTTCTCTAAATGAGATCAAAAGTAAAATAACCTCCAAAAATAATTAGGTACATTTCAGTTGTGTTGGTATGTGGCCATAGAAAGAAAATAAGTAGATTTGGCAAGGTTAAAATACCACTTTCTTACAAGCACTCCAATATGCAGCAGCAACCTGAACTAATGGGCATTAACTGAACATAGATAGTTCATTAAGAAGAAAAAAATAAATCATCTTGTACTGCTCTGTACATCATTCTGGTAGAGTTCAGATGCTGCTTTGCTAAAAAGAGGTATTTTGGAAAAGTAGACTCTTGTTAGATATTGATACCAGCCCTAGATCCATATTACATTTTAGTCAGATTGTAAAGTGATGTATGCTGAGATAAAATTAAGTGAGCCAGTAAAATTAAGTATAGAGATGATATAGTCCGGTCTCTAAAATAAAATAATGTTATTATACATACTGTACTTTTTGAAATATTTGTAATTATTTCCCTCCTTTAATGCTAGATGCAATAATCTGCTTTTTTCTTTTTCTTTTTTTTCCCCTTAACATGCCTGGTATTTTGCACAAACTCACTTTTGTTCCACGTGACAACACACAATGCTCTAACGTCACCCAGACAGCTTCCTACATTTCTTCACTTTTTTGTTTGTTTGTTTGTTTTTTATTGTGCACCGCTGTTTTCATTGCTGCTGTAGACATTTGAAGGAAAAATCTCTGCTTAGTAGAGTTCGCATCCAGCAAACCTATAGAAGTAAGCAGCCCTTAAATATTGTTTCAGCAATTTCAATGCTCACAGGCTAGAATGTATTTTGATAACATAGCAGTATTACTCCCCACTGTAGATAAACTCCCTATTATTCTTAAAAACACCACAATAACAAAATATCCCCTACACAAAGTATTAGGGTACACACTAAGGTTTGGTTAAGAATTACTGAACTGTTTGTCCATCTGAAAGATGACAGCATCCTTTGGCTGACAGTTAAATAGGAAAATACGGTGCCTGCCATGTAGGAGATGAAAGTGTTAAGATTTCCTTCAGGCTGCAACTGAAGTAATAACTGTTACAGATGCTACTCAAGTTTTCATTCTGTGATAGAATCACACAGTGATTATTTCTGATATCTCCTTAAATACTTTGAAATGCATATACTTTTTTTCAGTTTAATTTGAACGCCAGTTGCCTGATGCCAAAGTCTATAATCAATTGGAATTATATTGTCCTACTTGCTTTATAATAAGTTCTGTGATGGATTCTGTGATTTTTAAGAAACAATGCATACGGAATAGCCATTTCTTAATTTATTTGCCACCATTCCAAATCTCTCCAGAATTGTCCCTGGGGCAAGTAATGATCCTCTCTACAAATTTTGTAATTGTGAAATACTTGTAGGTTAGAGATTTTTCTAAGTTCCTGTAAAAGGAGGAGAGATCTGTATGGGAGCTGTTGAATGATGGCCTGAACCACTGACTGAGCACCTGAGGTGAGCACTGAGTCAGCCACAGGAGCACAGGTGAAGGCAATGCACTGTGTGACCGGAAGGGGGGCAGTCTGGCTCCACCTCTCCCCGACCCCATTTAAGGGCTGACCACCACTGAGGAAGGATCTCTTGTTGGAGATCCCTCCCCTGTGGAGTTTTGGGTGAGCCTTGACTGTCAGTGACAGGTGAGCCTTTTCTAATTTACCAGTTGTCTCCTTTCCTAATTTACTGGGTTGTCTTTATACTGTCTGGATGAGCCATACAAAAATATACCATCCTCCTTCATTATTTTGTGTGGCTACTATTCTTTTGGGGTGTTCACCCTACAGATCTTATGGCATTAAGAAGACCTTACAGTTTTAACTGTAAAATAAATAAAAACAAATTTTACAAAATATCAAAAGGAAATGTTATAAGGTAAATACTAAAGAACAGTAATATGTATATCAACATGTAATAAACTATTTTAAAATAAACATAAATCGCATTTATATCTTATTTAAATTCAATGGAAAACATTGACATCCTATGGATGACTTTATTTTTATTTTGGACTACTTATGTGGATTTTAAACTTTACTATGTTTGCTATGTTGAACTTAATAGTTGAAGCTTGTTGATTTGTTAATAGAATGAACTTTCAGAATGTTGTAAGACACCAAGGGCTCTTTCACTATTTTAGTGAGTATTATCCTTATTTTTTTCCTTTTTTTCTTTTTTACATAACAAAATGTTGGGTTGGCAGAGAACTGAAAATTAGAGTAGTCTTGTAAAATTAAGACTGTTCTTGGTTATACATACCAGCACACAGTAACATCATTAAAGATACATAAATGTTGATGTTGCTTTGCTATTAAAAAAAAAAAAGATTTTTTTTTTTGAGAATATGAAGTTTAAGGCACGGTGTCTTGGAATTGAGGGAGTTCATTAGGAAGGAACCAGTGCCTGGGCTCCAGCTGCAGCAGACTTCACTTGACGAGTTTCACTCTTCACAGGCGTGCATTTGCATCTTATGCTGCCTAGCTAGAATTGAAAACAAAAACTATGCAGGACAGACTCTTTGAAATCGAGTCTGCTGGTAATTGTGAAAGATAAGAGACTGATGTTCAGCTAAAAGGAGAATGAGAAGAAGCAGGTTTACAGAGAAGCTTAAAGACAGTGGTATGGTGCATTTCAAATGAAGCACTTCATATATATTTTTTAATCATGCTTTTGTTTGCATTGTCATTTTGTGAGTGTTTGTGAGAAATGCTTGTATCTGTTGGTTGATAAAAGGTGAGTTGTAACATTCCCTACAGTTCAGAGGCCTTTATGTGATTTGAGTCTTTTTAGCATTCATATAGTTTTTTTCTTGCGTATTCTTCAAATCGAACACCTGAATTAGTGCTTGTGAGTATGTCTGTTTACATCTTATAATGGCATGTGTATGCAGCAGTTGAAAACCATTTTCCAAAATTCTCTACATACAGATAATCACTAAACTTGTCTAATTCATTCTGTAATTCGCTTCATTTGTTTGGATAATTCCACGTGTTGTATTCTAACAAGAAGTATCTAATTTTTCAAATGACTTTTTTGTGGATTAGCTTATAATAGGTATCTTTATGTGTAGCTTTTTGTGTGGAAAGTACTAAATTTCTTGTGCAAGAGGGAAGTATTATAAGACCAAAATAAATAGTATTTTGGGTAAAATATACACCCCAAAATTCATGTGCACAAGTCTATCTGTCAAGGCAATTGCTAATAGAATCGGTTGGCTATCTTCTCTTTGACTTAAGGCCCCTGGGCTAAGTAATGTAAACTTTTTCTTTGTTATTAACCGCAGAGAAGATCCTGAGCTCTAAAAAAGCTAAAAGGACACTGGTAAAAGACAGATCTTTTCTACCTGCAGTCTACTTTGGTAGAACATGCTATTATTAGATCAACAGTTTTCATTTAGACTCAAGTTTTTCCTTGCATGAACTCACCCTGCTGCTTTCACTGGGAGCTCAACATGCACATCTGCAGGCAGAATTTGACTTTTTAAGTATTGGCAATCTCTGATCTCGATTCCTGATAGCCTACTGAGAGAAGTGGCTAATACATGTATAAAGACTTGTCTGCCTTTTTATACCTCTGAAGTTCAGAATCGAGGTCAAACCAGAACATTTTTAAGAGATTGCTCTTTATCAGTTTAGCAGAATAAGAATGGGACTTGATCTTTTAGAAGTAGAATTAAGCATTGATGTTCAAAACCTGAGTGGCACAGATACTGTATGCAGGGCCTGTCACATTTAACAGAAGATTTTATTTTATCTTGTTTGCCATATAAACACAGCACATATAGATACTGATCTGATAATCAAGTATTAACATCACTGGACTTGACATTAAATTGGATATGCCCTGTGATTCTGTTCCAAAGCCTTTTCTTTTCCGATAACTTGGAATTGTAAATACTTAACAAAGGGGGAAAGAAAGTAAGAATATCAGTAACGTTATTTTCCTTCTACTGAAGAACCCTTTTATTTAGGCTTTCTTAACCCTGTGTGGCTCAGGGATGTGGGTGGCCAAAGGGGGAAGAGGAATCTCCAAGCAGCAGGTCCTGTTTCCTACTGGTCAACCACGTGTTATCTGCTATGGACGCATTTTTAAGTAGAGAAAAGGAATCCTAGCATGAATATAATCAGAAATCTTCAGTGAGAGACATAAAGAGAGAACTGGGGGATGGGATGCTAGAAGTGGATTTTAATGCTGTCTGCTTTCTGCGAGGAGGATTTTTTTTTCATGAAGAGGTCTACCAGCGTTGTTTTTAATGAAATCTTGGCTTGAAAGCATTAGTTATCCTATCCCCATCACAACTGCAGACTATAAGTATGTATTAAGGTGCTGTACATATCATTGCAGAATCTGTATACTTGATAATTTTACTATGACATTGGAAAATCAATGAGCAGAATAAAATCGATTTATCAAGCTCATACGCTGGTACACTGTAGTGACTTAGGCACTGCATGAAGTAGAGAATACAATGAATGTTAGATTGCCTGGGATGTTTATCAGTGACACGCAGCACTATAATTTTCTCATTTTAATGTTTATGTATTTAAAGCCTAATAGAATTTTATTTCATTTTTTCATCCAAGGTTAACCCCTAATAAGCCCTGGTAATTGCTACTTAGTGCTCCTACAGTGCTTCTCATGTTCCAGGTAGTGTGAGTTAATCTTTTCAGCTTCTTTCTGGGACTGTAATAGAAGTAGTATTATCCCCAATTTACAAATATGGTAATTGAATCAGTGAAACTAATTTGTCCAGTCAGCAATACAACTCAAATTGTTTTTATTCTCTTAGGCTTTTACCTGCAAATTGTTTTATTTTAGTATGGTTAAATTGTCTGGAGGATTAAGAATGACAATTGTCATCAGCTTCTGCCAGAGCCTCAACCTATTATCCCTGGAGATGTGGCAATGCAGCCTCCCATCCAAAAGGGTTTGAGCCTGAATTTCCAGGAAGCTTTGCTTCCTGGATTTCTTTTTTTTTTTTTGAAGTGTTATTTGATTGTCTTGCTTAGTATTTTATTTAAGCATTTCTTCTTCCTACATTAGCCTAAAAAGTAAGTTTTTCTAGCTTACATTCTACTAAAATCTAGCTTTAGAATTAAATGATCTTCTCTGGCATTATTGAGGATCTTCTCATTAGAATAAAGAACTCCAGGAATTTCCACTTCAACATTTTTACTTGGAGTTTCACCAAGTTACAACATTAATTCAAGAAGTGGAAAATATAGCTTTCAGAAAAACACTTCATTCTGTCTGATCCACTCGTACAGAGGTTAAAGATTGGATGGAGTTTTTATAATGCCTTTTGGCAGTAAGCTCTGTGAAATGCTTTATACTCCTTGCTAAAAGTAGTCTGTATGTTTTTTATTAGAGAAGAGAGGAAGAGGCTTTGAAGCTTCTGATGTGAATTTTTTTAATGTTAGTTATGTGTCAGGACACAATCTGTGTCTTAGTAGTGTCTAAGCTGGCTGTTGTACGGCCATGCCAGAAATCCACATTTTTCTTCTTGAGCTTTGCAATACAGGGTCTTGCTGCTGATGTCTAGAGGCTTGAGGTGGTTTGTAAAATCATGATACAGCTGTAGTAACCTGTTATAAGCTGCTTTCTTTTTTTTATTATTTTTTTCCCTGTCTCTTAAATACTATGTTTACCTTTAAAATAGCATGCTGCCGTATAGCACAGTAGGGATTTACTTTGTAGTAGCTGTTTTGTTAGGGCAAAGAGAATTCCTGTGAGCCTCTGTCGCCTGAAACTTTAGGTAAGGAACGTGGGTTATTCAACCTTTTCTTTTTGTGTATGTTTAATATACTCAGACATTGTTTACCAGTTAACTAGTAAAGGCTGATAATGTGTTATTAATTAGTTTAAAAGTATGTTTGACTGAACCTGAAGGACCTGAGCATATACAACTTTTCAACTGATCTTAGTGTTAATGATACTGAATGAAATCATACTGTAGGAAAAAATTCCTTTGTAAAAATTCCATCTGATATTCAGTGTCCTCCATGTACTGTGTCTTAGGCTTTCAGATTACACTTGGAAACGCTTCAGGCTTCTCATATTTCCTAGGCATTCCATCTCATGATTGCCATACTGGCTGTTTTGGTCACAAAGTTACGGCGTGACAGACTTCAATTATGTGGAAAAAAAGGTGCAACTATTTATGGACACTTTGCCATGTTATGGCTATAGTTTTAACAGCACAAGTTATTAGATAAACTTGCTTATTTACTTTTCATTCTCTGTGGTGGAAAACAATGTTTCAGAATAAATGACAGTGCCGTAGCATGGATTGCCTCTATGTGGAGGTTACTTAACTGCCTATCAACTGTTGATTAAAACGTAAGAGTTTGTAGCAGCTCTGATCTTAAAGTGATATGCGTTTCAGGATAGAGCTATCCATCTATACTTCTTTTTATTAGGTTAGACATACTAATCATATAATAAACTAGTTGAAAAATACAGCTGCAAGCGTCCTTCAAAGATGACAGGATCACAGAACTATATGGGTAGGAAGGGACCTCTGGTGATCATCAAGACCAACCCCCTGCTAAACTGGTTTTCCTACAGTTGGGAACATCACCAAGTCCAACTGCATGATCGCTTCAGGGCTAACCAAAAGTTTAAGTATGCTACTGAGGGCTTTGACCAGGTGCTTCCTGAGCACTGGCGAACATGGAGCATCGACCACTTCACCAGGAAGCCTTTTCCACTGTCTGATTGCTCTCACAGTAAAGAGATCTTTCCTGATATTATTTTGAATGTCCTTTGGCTTTTTCCTTTTAAAAAATTAAAAAGTCAATATACTGTATTTGTTCATTATTTATTATATTCAAATTTTAATATTCTTCCGAAAGGGCATTTGATTTTCTTTCTCCCCTTACATGTTTCATTTTAACTATTTTTGTCCCCAAAAAGGATTTATATTCTGCTTTGATGTATTTTTGCTTGGTCACTTCTCAGTTTATAACAACAATATATGGAATGGAAAATCAAATCAGCCAAAATCCATTTTGTTTCAACATTGTGGGCCCACAGGAGCACTAGAATCAAATAAAAATACAATGTGAATTTAAAAGGAAGCTAAGTGCAGCAAATTGGACTAGCAGCTGACAATCTCAGGTTTCACTGAAATTTGAATCAGTATACACTAAATCTATCAGAAAGGAAGCAGATTCATTTTTAATAAAAGAAAAATGGAGACTCTTCAAATGTCCCAGGTAAAATGTGGCAGTTCGTTCCTCAATATCAGCCTGAAAATGTATATTGCTCCATGAACTGTACTGGAGCTAAGGGATTAAAATGTCAGCACTGGAACCTGTTGTGGGTGAGGTATAGGAAGGCCTCACCTCACTATGCAAGAGGATGCCACTCTGATTTAGCTGCAGCTAGCATAAAACCGCCATAAGGCACAAGTGCATTTAGCCCCAGAGAACTTCCTCTGGGGGAGCACCGCTGGCCTTTTTGTGAAAAGTTCTTTGTATTAATAAGCATCAGAAGATGTAAGGTGGGACATAGTGTGGACTTTTCCTGCTCATAATTCCAGACATGCATAAAACCATAGGCCCTGCTGGGATACACCCGCGAATGCTGGGTGAGCTGGTAGATGCCATTGTGAGGACACTCCCAATTATCATCAGGAGTTCAAGTGACTGGGAAGTAGTGAAGTCAGTCAACCTCACCTCAAACTCGGTGAAAGCGGATATTCTCTTCTGAAGTCTTGCATGTACTTTCTCTAAGAGGAAATATCCTTGGGATTGATTCTGATTTCCCATGTAGTGCTCAGAACAAACCTGTGTGGTGTTCAAATGAAACGGTTATTTCCGGTCTATAAAATCTGCGAAGAAAAACTAGAGGTGAATTCATATTGCCTTAATCATCTAAGACAGGTATTTATTTCTGTTTTATCCATAACCAAAAATAAAAGACATAGTTATATTTGAAAGTTATAATTGAAAATCTCAATTACTCATTTTAACTTTGCGATTGAACAATTGTATAATGACTGTAAAAAGGTAATTATTAGATTGTCTGTTTACTGAGTATAATTTTTAAAACAAATGCAGCTAAACTCTCTCAGTAATACTGAAATGTACATGAGAATATGACTTTGTATGTACATGCTGTTGTGTTCCTCTTATAGATGTGGTAAATGTTCAGCCATTTCTTGCTTTCAGTACAGCTGCATACTTGAAGACTGTTCTGACAAGGCACTGAGGTTCTGTTTTTTGGACTACATTCAAGCATATATGATAGATGTTGAGATCAGTAGTAAGAGAAAAAGCAATTTTAATGGAGGACTTCCAATTCATAGTAGCAAAAAATAATATAAAATCCAGCTTATGTTTTACTTCAGTTTTTCTATTCAGGGTGTATTTTTAAAGTGGCATAGTTACACTATTCCCTTAACTCCAATGGACCAGAAGTTACAGACTCCTGATTTAATTTTGTTTGGATTCCTGAGTTCTATGTTTGGCTTGTTATCAGCTGTTCCACATGTGGCTGAAGAAGAAGCAGGTTAAAAAATTGAAAATGTGCACTGTATAATCAATATTCCTTTCTGAATTTTCAGTTTTGATTTTTGTGATGGAAACTCCATAATGCTACCAAAGAATATAGTATCTCTATTGTGACAATACAATGGAAGCTAAAACAAATCCAAACCTTCTAAATGAACTTAGAGAAGACCTAGAAAGGTGGTAGGGATAATTGACTATATGAAGAGTATATAATGTTATTTGAAAAAAAAGACTCCATGGAACAAATGGTCAAGATTGAGATTGCCACGTCACCAGAAACAGGCACCTATTTGATCAAGAGTTCTAAAGAAATTATAAAGTAAAATACCTGTAATCACTAACAGTATTTTCTTGCTTAAAATTCATTTTTATGAGGAATGGAAAGTAACAAATTTAGAAACTTCTACTGAATAGAGCTTCTAGTCAGATCTATGGAACTACAGACCAGAAAATCTGGGAAAAAGTATATTGTAGAAGAGACAACATAGCTTTTGTGTTTGTAGGTGTACCTTGAAGAAAACAGAGAGCATATTGTCAAAGAGTCGCTGGGCTTCTGAGACTCTAAAAGATTTTTAAAATGTCATCAAAGAATTTACATTCTGTGAGATAAGGGAGAAAGTCTTGATGTGGGTTATTTATTTCCTGTTAAAGATGGAAAATAAAAGTCATAGATAAACAATCATTTGCCTGATGCAAGAGGTTGCGCTCAGAAAGGTTTACTATGTCCTGTATGCGTATGTAGGAACTGTAAAGAGAATGGATAATATAGTGACACATCTTAATGATACAAACCTACTTAAAGTCCTTTAGGTAAGGATAGTTTACAAACAGCTATAGAAAACCTCAAGGTACTGACTGGAAGTGAAGTGGCAGCAGTGAAAATCAATGTTGATAAATGTCAAGCAATGCACGGAGAAAATGAATCCCAACTTTATATGCACAGTAATGAATTCTCATTTAGTTGTCTTCAAAATTCCTTTAAGCACTCATGAGAATATCTTGAAATAGTAAGCCCAGATTATCTGAAAATATTGTTTCAATACCCAGCACTCTCCAGAACAGCAAATCAAATGTTAGGAATTCTTTGAAAAGTAGAAAATATAATTATACCATGATATAAGATCTTGTATATTGTAGGCAGTGATCCAGTCTGCCATTTAAAAACATAGTGAACCAAAAGTATGAAAACCTCCTGCACTAAAACAGACTGAATAGATCAAGAATGTGATACATCATGTGTAATTTTATATCTGCCAGGTTGATGTCTACGTATGAGTTAGCTGACTAGTCTCCCAATATAGTGAATGAAAATCTCAGCTTTGTCTCTGCAATTTAGAATTTGATTCATGCTATCTGGTAGCAAAAGCTTGCATCGTGTTCATCTCCAGCTTTAGTTAGCTACTGAGTATAAAGGGATTATATGGTGGCTGGGGAAAGATCTTAAATATTAGGTTAATTAAAAAAAAAAGAAAAACACAAGGCGCTTCTTCAACCTAAACACTGAGCTTATAAACTATTTTGAATGCTTATATTTTATGTTCAAAAAATCTAGTTAGATAATTTCATGCAAGAAGAATCCATTAAGATCAGATTGACAAATGAATAAAACTTCTGCCTCCAGAATTTTGGAGCATAAATTGAGCTGAACAAGGAGCAGGGAAGCTTATGCTTTCCCCAGCCACGCCTTCTTCCCCAAGCAAATACACAAAGGTTGCTTCTCAAGTACTGACTCCTGTTTATTATCATGAAAACTGTAACAGGTACAAAGAGCACAATAATACTATTTTATAGAGCAAATTCCCAGCTACATAACACTGTTATTCAACATAAAATCACCACCATGAGCCATGCCTTTTCTCCAGCAAAGAACAGTGCCTGCATGCTACACTTGTAAAAAGCTGCGCCAGTGGAGGTGACCCACTGTCACCACTGCCACAACACACCACCCAGCATCTCACTGTGGTCACATCCACATGCTCACATCCAATTTTTGGTCTCTGTAAATGTTCACCTTCTGTGTTTCACGTGCACTTCCATGTCAGATGCCATTGTGTCAGCTGCTCCACAGCTGCCATCTGTCACATGGCAACAAAATGTAACATGGTATTGGTGGGAAGGTTCAACCTCTACTGTCATGCAACATCTGCCTCTGACATCATGGGCAGACATTATAAAATGGGAGGCATTACTTTCAGATCAGTCCTTGGGTGCTCTCAGAGATAGGACTGAATGTGATGAGCTTTTTTAGTGCCTGATTATGGCCAGTGTTAGGTCCTAGACTTTAGTATTTGTCTGGTATCTACAGTATATCTTTTAGAGTTCTTGCTAATTTTCCAAAGCATTTTAAAATATTTTCTAACAGAACAGTACGGATCATTTAAAATCCAATCTACCACCTACAGCATCACATACAATTGAAATTCTTCCCTGCATGAGGGCAGCCATAATGAAAATAATTTGGGGCTGTTTCTCCTATTGCTGTTCACACTGAGAATTGATTTACATTCTGAACTATTTAATTCAAAGTAGGTTCAAATAGGTCTCTCCTTGTGATAGTGAAACACTATTCACCATGTGTATTTGCTTTTAAATTGCCAACTCTACAGTTCTGCAAGTTTTTTTTTTTTATTGTTGTTATAAACCTGTGGTAGGTTTAGTATTTTTTGTGTAGACAAAAAAAAAAAAGAAAAATGAATCAGTCCTACACTATACAAACTAATTATTAAAAATATAAATATTACTGTAAAGCATTTCAGTCATACTGATGAAAATCACAATCAACTGGAAATTCCAAATAACTGCTTCTGTAGCTGATAAGTACTGTACAAGGTACAGAAATTATTAGTGTTTCTCTTTTTTTTTTCTGGAAAGACAAAGAATTCATACTAAATTTCAGGCACTAAAGCAGAAACAAAAACTTAGCATGAGAATCATGGATGTTGACTGGTGTACTGTTTGTGGGAAGGTGTTGCTTAGCATATTATTACAGTGGTTAATCTTTTTAATCATACAATATCATACGCTGAATCTTTCTACGGATATTTTTTTCTTTTCTGTCTTCAATTTTTAATGGTATGATTATTGGCATTGAATAACATTCTTTTGTTGTTTCTTACATTTTGATTTGTATAACTAATAGAAGTGCTAGTAAAAACCCTGGCAGAATAATAATAGAATAGATAATAATGCTAAAGATGGTGAAAAAGCTGTTTCATTTTTTTATGTTGAAAAATTAGCATATCGCTGCAAAAATCAGTTTACAGCAGAAAAAAAAATGTAGTTAATAAGGAAATCACTTCTCAAATAGGGAAGGGAGCAGGTTTCATTTTTACATGCACATATTCCTGTGATATCTTTTCATTTTTGTTACCTGCACTCCTAACCTTTCCCTCTTTGTAAAGTAAGGTATACTCCCTAAAACATGTTGACTAATAACAACGGATCTTCTGTTTCACCTTAATTTAGATATATTGACAGTGCGATTTACATAATCATTTGTGCCAGTCTTAAGTGAGGCCAATATTTGCAAATCAGCATTACAGACTGAAATAATTGGTCTGAAATCAGCCAGATACTTCAGTACATGCTCAAAACCAAGCAGTTTTTAAGCTTAAGCCTCTGTGTTTTGCCTGAGCAATGAAGTTTTCAGTCAAAGACTGGTCCTATGGCCATAGAAATTAGTAGCAAATGAACATGGCTTAATTCAGAACCTGAATACCTAGAATACATTGTCAAAGAACTGATCTTTGCAGCAGATGCTTTCCATTTATTCTGACAGGGTTTTATTTTTATATACAATTGAGTGTTGGTCACGCTAGGTAAGAGTCGTAGTGCATGAGATACCCAAGATAAGATCATAAATGCAGAAACTTCTGCAACAGTTTTAGCATCACTTTTCTTTTTTTATTCACTCTATTTGAGAACAGTGTTTTTCCTGTGTTTTCATATGTAAAATAGAATTTGTCCCTACTGTCCACTGTTAGGAACACATGCTGTGCACATGTAAACAATGAGATAGAGAGATGCATGCCCTAAAGTGCATAGCTCAGTGGGTATTCTGTTTAGAGATTTGGCTTAACTAGCCAGAAATTATAGTGAAGGCTCCAAATTGCTACCACTTCCCGAAATGCTGGACATTACCCTTGAGACCTGGAGCTCACAGTAAGTGATATGACTGTTATCTGTCTGTAGGTCAGTACGTGGCTTCCTTTCATCTTGATAGGGAACACCTTTGCATTGCTAATCAATTGGTAGCAGAGCCAATAGTTTTGGAAGTTGTCACTTATCTTTGTTTATGGTACTTAATTTGTACAGGTTTATCGAGCAGAAATGGTGCCCCTTAAAGAGAAGGTGCATCAAGTCAATGAGCTGGCTCACCGGTTCGCTCCCCCTGATATTCAGCTCTCCCCATACACTCTCAGCTGTCTGGAGGACCTGAACACAAGGTGGAAGGTGCTTCAGGTAGGTCTCCTAAGACTGCTGTCTTTGTGGTGCACTTAAGTTCATATTTTTCTCCTCTGTGTGGTTGTTTTCTCCCTGGGGAACAGCACTAAATGTTGTTACCAAAGGAATGAATGGGACAGAGCAATCCCAGATATGTGAACAGAGTCATTGAAAGCAGCCCTGTGGAGAAGGTGTTGAGGGTTATGGTTGATGAAAAGCTAGTCATGAGTCAGGTGTGTGCTCTTGCAGTCCGGAAAGCCAAAAATATCCTGTGCTGTACCAGAAGAGATGTGGTCAGCACGGAGTGGGAGGGGTTTGTCACCCTCTGTCTGGCACTCATGTGGCCCCATCTGGAGTACTGTGTCCAGGTCTGAGGCCCCAGTAGAGGAAGAATGTGGAGCTGCTGGAGTGGGTCCAGAGGAGGGACATGAAGATGTTCAGAAAGCTAGAGAACCTCTCTTAATGAAGATAGGCTGAGGGAAGTGGACCTGTTTAGCTCATAGAAGAGAAGGCTCTGGGGAGACCTAATTGTGGCCTTCCAGTGCATGAGTAGAGCTTACAAAAAGGAGGGGGATCAAGTTTTTTACACTATCTGATAGTGAAAGGGCAATAGGGAATGTCTTTAAACTAAAAGAAGGGAGCTGTAGCTTAGATGTTAGGAGGAAATTCTTTCCCCAGAGAGCAGTGAGGCGCTGGCACAGCTGCCCAGAGAAGCTGTGGTGCCCCATCCCTGGAAGTGCTCAAGGTTGGATGGGGCCCTGGGCAGCCTGAGCTGGTGTGGGGCAGCCCTGCCCATGGCATGGGTTGGGACTGGAGGGACTCTGAGGTCCCTTCCAACCCAAACCATTCAGTGATTCTATGATTCTGTGAAATATGAGGTAAAGATAATGTATTTTCTAAATTTCTGACTTTTTATTCAGAAGTAGAAATCAGTTAAGCCAGTTTTTCACACATAATTAAAATTCATATATGGTTGAAATACTTAAAATTTTGTTTACATTTTAAGTTTATTATTTAGAAATCATTGCTGACAAATATCTTGTGTGATCACATCTTTTAACTGACCTATCCATGTGGTATTACTTACATTTTTATGATGTATGTGTCCTATATATGAATAGAAGATATTGGTACTGCCAAGTCTAATAGTCAGTAAGAGATTATTATTTCTTTATTCTTTTTCAGAATGTGACATTTCTGTGACATCTCCAGGTTATCAAAGTTAATGCAAATATTAATAGCAGAACTTTTGTTTACTTTTTTCATAAATCAGCAGCTTACTGTCAGAGTGCTAATTTAAGAAAAAGATAATTGATTCGTGACCTCTGCTTATTAGTATCTACTTTATCTTACATTCTTAGGATAGACTTCAGGTAATAGTATTAAAGCAGATGAACAGAAATCTAGAAGATAAAATTAATATTCCTATATTTTTTATCATATGTATGAGAGAAAACCACTTGTCGTGTATTTCTAAAAACAGCAGCTAATTAACTTATTATGAGAATTCATTGAGAAATACCATTTTGTTCACTAACAGAATAATTAACTAAGTTCCAGTGGTTTGCTGAAAAATGCTTCCTTTTATTTCAACAAGAGCTAAGGGAAAATAGGAAGATTGTTCAGAGTGAAAGCATGTAGCATGTGAAAAAGTGAAACAAATCTGAGAGGAAGTCTGATATAAGCATTTTGTTGTTATCTTTCATGAAAGCATTAGGCAGAAGGCCAACTTGACATTGTAGACTATTTTAAAGCATATAAGGAAACCCACTTCTTCATGCACATTTCAAAGATAATATGCTGTTTCCAATGAGTGCGGGAAGCATTGTGAAGTCGGATCCTTGGAGGCAGTATGTCAGAGTGGGATGTTAGAACTGATAAAACAGGTGGTAATTTGGAGTTTTAGAGTTTACTGTCTTCTTTCATACTACTTAAATGTACCCTGCAAGCTATGGGATAGCGAGGTGAAAACAGTCCAGTACAGCTTCCAAACACATCTTGAGGGGAAAAAAATGTAAGCAATTTTGAAGGATTGTCATGTATAAAAGGCCAAGATGTGACCTCTAGGAAGGAGAGCTATGTTCCTATAATTTAATTTTTCTACCTGAAAAAGTAGCAGAGTTTCAGAGTTTCTTGTTTGTTTTCTGCATTCGAAGTCTAGAGGACATTTGTTTTTACAATCACTCCTGAAGGCACTTCTTAGTGTATTGCATGTTTTGTGTTGGGGTTAGGTTTACATTTGTATGACAGAAATTTGAAATTTTGGCCCTGCAATATGGAAATCTCAGACAGAAATATATATATATTTTTGTGTGTCCTACAAAATCATTCTATTTCCAAGATAGGTTTTAAATTATATGTTTCTGATTTTCAGTTTGATTACAACATTTTTCTCCTCTCCCTTTTACATGTTCTGCTTTTGTCAGTATACACGGGAATATTTCAGGAGTTTCATGGTTGAAACAAGTTTGCCAGATTTTCACAGTCTGAATGAATGAATCATAGAATCATTAAGGTTGGAAAGACCAATAAAATCATCTAATCCAATCATCAACCCATGTCTGTGACCGCTTCAGACCATGTCATTCAGTTGCAACATCTACACATTTCTGGAACACCTCCAAGGATGTTGACTGCTCCCTGGGAAACCTGTTCCAATGTATGCGTATTTAGCACAGTGATGGTTTCAAGAGATATTATTTAGATTTAATCCAAATAATTAAGGTTTGAATATAATTAAGGATGTTTTCTTATCATTTTCTCCAAAGGAAAAAGAAGTAAAAAAAGCCTCTTCTTAACAGTTCAGTTGTCTGAATTAATAGTCACTGTATGTGAATCTCATACACGAAAGCTGTCATCACAAACTTACATGGAAAATCTTCCCTAGTGTTCTGTACATCTAACATTATTACAAGGAAAGCTACTTACTCCACATAAAGCAGCAAGTGTAAACTGAGGTTATATTAAAAGCGGTAAGGAAGAGTGGCAGAGGAGTCAACAGTAATAAGGCAGATCTTTCTTCCTATTCAGGAGACACAGAAAGTCACATATGTATGAAAGTTTCATATAATAGGGATTCAGGTTTTTGAGTTCATTATTGTTCTATCACCTTAGCCGTTCATCTTCTCATTTTTTTTGTTCATTTTAATAGCTAATTTCCATCTGTGTGCTTTTCCTCTGATTTTCAACTGTATTTTGATTAATGTCATCTTAAATAGTTGATGAAAGCAGGAGACAACTTTTCTAAATATCTGGGGCCAAAATTCAGACTCATCTATAATTAGACTAATTAAGGCATTGCTAAAATCATAGTTATTTTCAATCTTGAAATTTGAAACTATTATTGTAGTAGTTGCAGATTCCCTCTTCCCAGCAGAGGGAGATTTTGATCTTTTTTGGAAGTTTGTTTTTTTCCTTCAGACTCTTAAGAATAAACGCTGTTTTGTATATTCCACAAGAAATAGAATTTATGCCAAACATAAAACCATCATGGTTCTGTAGTGGTCTCTTATTTATTTAATTGACTATTCCACTTGGCTTCAGAAGTCATATACCCATGGTTGTTTTTTCATTTCTGATGACTCAGTTTCACCTAAAGTTTGTCTGCATAAATATGCATATAGATTCTATTTATTTGTTCATGCACTAATAAATAGAGAAAGGATAGCTACTGGATTGGGATGAAACTCTTTTAATGAAGCATGTGTCAGAAAGTGGAAAGCTTCCTTAAAAAATTAGGAGGATATCATAAGTGTTCTTTATAGCATGTCTAAAGCAGTCAGTGAAAGAATGTGTCTAAAACTATAAACAGGCATGATAATCACTGACAGGCCATGCCAACTGGAAAACAAAAGCAAAACATGTCAAAGTTGTGGTGTTCTTCATGATGAATTTCAGTTTGTTGAAACAGCAGGTGTTTTGGTTATGGAACACACATTTATTTTACAGTTTTGTATTTCTTTTTTATTTGCTTTACTTTGAAATTTTGTCCTCTATCAAGGTTTGTTTGGAGAACCATGTGAAAGAGCAATAATTTACCCTATTTCATATTTTCAATTTCAATATGCATATTCAAATTTATTTTGATGCGTTTTTTCTCACATATATGTGTGTTTATATGTGATATTAAAAAAACAAACGAGCAAACGCTGAGTTACATTGTGAGTACAAAGACAAGCACAAAAAATTAAGAAATTTGAATAAAATGTCTTACATGTGCAGCCTAAAATTTATTATTATTATGTTGTAGAGTCTTTGCATATATCCTATATTGTGTAAGATTTCTGATTTCTCTGGTTTTTGCATAAGTAATAGGAAGAGAATGGGCTTAGTATTTGATACCCGTTAGTCTTGTTTCCTTACAAAATGAAACTTATGCAGTGTACTTCCACCTGTCAGCGGTTATAGATTATGTTTGGCAGCGCGCATCTGTATGACTCACACCAGACTATATTTAGGGTACTGGGGAAAACTGAGGTTATGATACTGTAGAAAATGTATTCACTGAAAAGCAACGTACAGTAGTGCTGTTGCTTTTCGGTCAAATAGTTATAAGGAAATTACTGAGAATGTAGCTTTTTTTACTTATTCACTAATCACCATTGAAACTGTACTGAAGAATTGAATATTTGTGTTTTTAATATTCATGAACCATAATTTCTGAACATCTCAAAAATATTGATTTTTTTTTTTTTTTTTTTCAGTAGAAGTTCCTTTGACATAGAAAAGAGAGCATTACATTTGGAGAGTTAAAACTGTGTGTTTACCTTAGATGTAAAAATTGCATAGACTGTATCATTTTTTGTCAACACTGAGAGAATATGGCCTGATTTTTTAAACACCTTTTTAGGTGTGTATCCTGATTCCACCCAGCTATGTTTAGACTGCTTAATATGAAAATTAATGTGTGGGGTTTTTGTTTTGTTTTCTTTTAAGATAAGAGTGTGTGAGCTTATTCAGGGTGAAAAGCTGGGAAGTGCGCAAACCTAGCAGCAGTCAGAACAGTGAAAGCAAACAAGGACAAAACCAGAATGAACCTTGCAATTATGTCATTCTCCAAACCTGACTTCCATATCACAGCTCCTTTTCCTTGCCAAAATGTTATCAACTGTCAGTGCTCATAATTTGTGGGCTAGATTTTCAAACAGAATAGAGCAGGACAGGATTGTGTAGTGTCGTGTAGGGTAGGATTCGTTGTCAGCTATCTGCTGACACCAGAGGGATGATGAGCCTTAAACAGTCTGTGGTTGGGCTCCATAGCCCGGAGGGGTTGTACTCTGCTGACACAGATTGTCTGTCCACTCAGCCCTGCTTGGTTTGAAGCAAGGTTAAAGCAGATGTACAAAAGAACATGGTTGTGGTAGATAGAGCCTTCATAGAGTTTAAGAGTTGCTCCGTAAAGATCCACTCTCTAAATGTGATTGGAAGCAGTATAAAGCCTCCTAGATTCCAATGTGCCAAGGTACTGTTGTAGGATTTTAAAGAGGGAGAATGTAAAACTGACAGAAAGTACTCCTCTTCTTCTTTTATTTATTTATTTTTTTGTGTGTGTGTGTATGTGTGAAATGCTCTGATTTTTTTGAAAGAAGATGTCATTTAAAGTGATTCAAAGCCCTAGGGTACAGAAAAAAATACACAAATTTTTCATTCAAAAGGTTTATGTTAGCCCATTTTTTTTCCCTCTGTTGAGTCATTTTGTGTCTTTTTGCCATATCAATTACGTATTATATTACTGCAGATATTTTTATGTTAGGCTGTCTACATTCAGGTTACAGAAAGCTTTTACAGTCTTCGGGCTATGCAGCACCGTGTGCTATATATTCTAAGTCTTTTTGCTTTGGTAAAACTTTAAACTAAGTGAGGTATTTTTGCTGTTTTAGAAAGTGCTATTAACTGCAGTGGTTAAAATAGTAAAAATGTCGGTAGCGTTAAGCTGTGACATGGCTTTAAACCCTGCTTTTGTTGATTGGTATGCATGTCATTCTCAGAATATTTTCACAAGGTGCCCTCCAAAATTGCCACCGTAGTTTTCATCATACCTTGAGTAAAGATGAGTGTTATGACCTTACATGGAAAATTCTGAGCAGTCTGGAAGTCTTGTAATAAATAGTACGTTAACTGCACAGGAGAGGGCATTTTAGAATTAAAATAGCTCAATTCCTTGTACGTGTTTTGTGTGCAAATTATTTTTTTAAATGATTCCAAATTTGTACCCATGTGGGACAACACAGGTAAAAGGAGTTATTTCAACATAATCATTGCTTCCTGTGGCTCATCTGACCCATTTGATCCTTGTGTTTGCTGTTACTTTATAAAAATATGAAAATATACTTAATAAAGAATAAAGTATACTTTATAACCATTGGAAAGGTACCCCTTAGTTGAAGAACAGATGGTATAAATTATGGTTCTTGACATAAAGCTTACAATTTCATTTTTATTCGTAGTATTTTGTTATTTCTGTTGTACCTGAAGAATCATAGCAGCATATAAATCACATGTTGTAAAAATGAATTCTTCAGCGTATAGCATTTTGTTTGTTAATCCTCAGGTGCCTAGTTTCAAGGCAAAATTAGCTTTTTTCTTCCATTTTCTTGCATGTTCCAAGTTGTTTCTCTGCCATAGCTCAGTTTGTTAATTAAAAAAAAAAAAATAGCTGTATGAAGAGTCAGTATCAATCAAGCTAGGACAATAAGCCTGAATCTGTGTTTGCAGATAGTAGTTTCATTGTGTCGGATGTTGTTGCATCATCAAATTGTCCAATTCCTTATACTGGTCTCAAGTGTGGTGTTTCCTTTCTTTCCCAGTTCCTTCACTTATGACTTTTTAATCTGTAAAATCAATGAGTTCGGTCCTACTTGCCTGACATACAGCTGATATTACAGCACTTTTTCAGCAGTGCAGTGAGTTTTTGGGTATTCAGAGGAAATAGAAGAATGTGCCTTCTATAAAATAGCTTTGCGTTTCTTGTATATCCCAGCATTCCAGTTGCTTATCTCAAAACATCACATTTCAAATCCTGAATCAACTTTGTCTGTACGTTTGCCAGCCCAAGAGCTAAGATAACTGAATTTGGTTTGCACATCAGTTGTCATAGCTGGCTGCAATATATCCCAGAATCTGGCTGGCTAGGATTACCTTTAAAGAGAAAGGGTTTACATTTTTCTCATAAAGCCTTCATAACTTTATTCAGCTGTGAATGACATGTGAATTACTATCAGCCCTGTCTGCTCTGTTGCAGAAACCATGCAAATTTCTTCTCTGAAAAAGTCAAGACCTAATCTTCAATGAATAGAAGGTCAGCTTCTAGCAAATAGAGTTTCTGGAAGACAGAGACAAGTCTAATTTTGTCCTGACCACTTTTCTGTAACACTGTGCCCCACATCTACAGTCATTCCCACAAGAGACGGGATAAGCCTGTGATGTCTGGCGGTGCCAGGACTGTTAATTTTAGTGTGGCCAGAGATATGATACATAATTTTTCAAATTATTTTAACTACCTGTTGTACGCATTTTTAAATGAGCATCCATTTATCGATCAAAAGGACCTCTCCTTCTGTGAAGCTTACAAAGCTCAGTTGAACTGGAAACAAATTGTGTTGATTTTGTGCATGTCATAGCAGCCTTTTTATTTTAGAACAGCTTGAAAGTTTGCATATTGTAAGGATCTGTCCTGTTCTGTAGAAAAGGGGACCAGGATTAAAAAAAACAACAACTACCATGTGCATGCTGTCACATATCGTTGTGGCATTCAGTGTTAGCACTGCTGTGGGAAGGAAGAGGTGCAAGGCAGACTTCAGACCGGCCTGTGGGAGCTAAGCCTTGGCTGGCCACTTGCTTCGGCTGCTCTGCCATCCTTCACAGCTGTGTACACTGTTACTTGTGTTGAGCTTGTATAGCTCAGATATCCCTGTGTGCTCCATGAGCTACATTTGTACCTTTTGGTTCCAGAAGAAAAACTCATTGCAACTGTATGGAAAGGCATCCCATGAAAGATGTAAAAGCTGAAAGAATAAAAATCCTGATTCGCTGGTTTTAGAAGGCTAATCAATCCTTTCTCCTTCAGACAGGAAATGTCATTTGTTCCTGCTCCTTCTAGCTTTTTGGAGAAACAGTTCTGAAAAGGGGTATTCACAGTTGCACACAAAGTAGATTTCATGAGCTCCCAGGCTGTATTATTTACATGATCAGTATATTCACACAGCAGTGTAACTGCTTGGAGATACTGTATTTTACTGTCTTTCTCACATTCAGACAGGCTGTGGCTTGCCAGAGATATTTTATTTTGAATGAGCATATAACTAACAGATGTTTGGTTTTGGCTCCGTGTCTACATTCTTTGAAAGCTGGAGAATTAAATTGCTGACATTCAGACAACACTAATTCACATATCCAGGGAGCCTAATTTGCCATCCCTGAGATCCTGGTGCTCATGGGTTTAAAAACCATTTCAGCAACACAATGTAAGAATAGGCTGGGGAGTTTCAATAGTACGATCCTGCTAAACATAATCACATTTTATAAACATCTGCGTCATTACTGGTGTGATTCATTTCTGAGCTGTATACAGCTGTGTTTCCAGTTTCAATTAACAGTCCCTTAATTGCATCTCCATCTCATGTTACTAATTTAGTTAATTTATTCATAATTAAGAGTATTCTATTTTCCACGAAGGTTTGTTGAGCTTCGAGCATTATAAAAAAAAAAAAAAAACAGGCTCATTGCTGAGGAATTTTGATTCTTCCAATAGTCACATCAGAAAAGAAATGTCATTCATGTACCTAGAGAGGAAGGCAATGTGAAATGAGAAGTCTTTGGGAGGGTTTTGCTTTGTGAATGTGCTTCTGTCTTTTCATTTTTGCCTTTCTCCCTTCTGCCTCACATCTAATGTAATTACTTGGTGATTAGACTGAAACAACAGCTTCTAATGTGTAAGAAGAAATGATAACAAAAAAAATCTTACAAGAGCACTGGTATTTACGAGATATGAATCAAATCCCATGCATTTTTGTCCTCTTAACACATTTTTGAATAGACTGTATTTAAAAGGACCTGTATGATTAGAAGCTGTGAAGTAATTTTAAAAATGTGAGACACATTCAGGTGGAAAATAAGGAGCGTCCAAGCTATATCACTTATCAAAACAAGTGGTTGCTTTTTAGAAAGTATCTTTTATATCAGTATCGGAGTACTATTGCAAAAGTTGTCCATGGCTCAGTGATGTTCTTCACTTACCATTTTAGCTGAAATGGTTACCACTGTCCAACACTTTGTGGAAATAGATACTGTCTTCTCTGGTATCTTTATTTGCCCTGCAGGGATATTCATTCTAGAAAATGAATTAGGTATTAAGGGATTGTAAGTATTAACAGTGCTTTAAAAATAAGAATAAGTAAATTCCGGTGTCCTTTGACATGAAGAGCATGTAGTACTCATGTGTTACCTGTGAGAAGGTGAGTAGAACATGCAAAGTGCAGAATCCATTTCTGCAGAGGAAGAGAGGAAGAAATACAGGGAAGTCATCTCTTTAAGAAACAAAATATTGGTTAGCTGAGATAAATATTGTTTCCTGACTGGACTATCACATTGCTGTAATTCTAAACACAGGGACCTGTAAGTTGTGCAGGAAACACTGAAACAGTCTGATCAATACATCTCAAGCAGAGCTGCAGGTTTTTAATGACTGCTGCTGAATCCCTTCTAGCTTAAAATCACAGTTCTCTGAAGCTTTTTCCTTTAATCTTCCCCATTCTCCGAAATCCTTGATGCTCTTTTTAGTTTTTCTCATTGCTCTTTCTCCTTGAAGTTTTCTTTCTTTTTTTCTATCTTTCTCTTCATACATGTTTCTCCTTGTCCATTGTACTAACTACAATCATACTACTACTTCTTAAAAATAGTCTGGGAAGAAAGTAATTAAACAAGCACATAGAGTACAAAACCAGAAACGTTATAACCTGAGTGGGAAGGAAAGGGATGGAGAGAGGCAAAGTGGAATCTAACATGCAGATGAGGTAGGCTTTTAGTCAGGACAGTTTTGTAAATCACAACTTTTTTTGTCTTCCCCAGGGTCCTCTTAAGAGCAGAGTTAGTGACAGATACATTATACTCTAAGCAAATTTCTAGGACTTCAGAGCAGACAATATCATGATTTTCTCTTCTTTTACTTGTCAAATATTAATGCTGGAAAGTAATCTTGTGAAGATAATAAAAGTTAGAACCAATTCAACCTTTTGGCGTCATACTGTATGTATTTAGCAAATAGAATGACAGTTGCGGGGCTAACCTTGCTGCATGAATTTCAGGTTGGCCCCACCCCTTCTGATTAAAATGGTGATTAGGGTTAAAGGAGATTATCACAATTTGCCAGAGTCCCGTTGTGTTGCAAGCTCAAGGTGGGGGAGAGTGGTACAGAAAGATAGATTGTCAGGGGCTGATCAATCTACAAGCTTCTACAGATTTTTCCTACCTTTCTTATTTTCATGCATTCTCCAGGTTTCACAGTGTAAGTAGGGAAATAGATATACATATTTTGTACACGCAGACAAAAAGTTAGTAATTTTCCTCACCCAAGGAGAAAGGGCTCTTCAAAAAAGAATACAAAGGCTTTTAAATTTTAGCATGTGAATGTCACACTCTGGAGGTTTGTTGTTTTCTTCTTTGTAGAAGGGCAATTCTGCTTTGTACTTCAGATGGCAGGTTTAAACCTTGTGGAAGTCTATACGCATGTAAAAAAAAAAAAAAAAATTTGTATTTTAAAAAGCATTGCAGATGATTTGTTTATTTGTTTAGAGAGATCCTTGAGCCATAAGTTAGAAATAAATGTGATGACCAGATCCTGAATCATCTTTCTGTATAAATTAAGCAGTTCAGATTACCATCTGGAGTTTAGATCATTAAAATTTGATTTTATTCCTTACCTCTTAGTTTTATGCAACTATACGTGGCTTTCCCATCCATGTTTTTCCCAGAAGAGAACTTTGTGCTTGCAGTATGGGAAAAGTCTGGTTGATTTTTATCTTCTGCCTTCTTAATGGATAGAAAAGAAAATAAATACCTGTTGGGAAAGTGTTGCTACATTGTTGTGCATTACGTTTCTGTGTATTTAACCTCAGAGGGCTTTTTTTTTTTTTCTATACTCACAGAGCTCCTGAGGGTCCAATAACAGAAAATATGCTATCATTGATAGTGTTTGAGTACAGCATTACTGTGTTCATGTTGCTCCTGCTTACAGAGTAAACCACTGAAGTGACTGGTTCCAAATTTTAGTCCATAATGCCTCATTGATTTAGAATCATAGAATCATTTGAGTTGAAAGTGGCCCTTAAATATCATGTAGTCCAACTCTATGCAGTGAACAAGAACACCTACAGCTAGATCAGGGTGCTCAGGGCCCCATCCAGCCTGATCTTAAATGTCTCCCAGGGGGGGAGCATCCACCACTTCTCTGGATAATCTGTTCCAATGCCTCACCAGTGCCATTTAGAATCATTTTTGTAGGCACGTTTTAATAATTCAATGTCCTTTGCGATTACTTCTAGTCTTTCAACTACATTTCAATTACTTTTCTTTTTTTTTTTTTTCTTTCCATAAAGAGTAATTCCTAGAAAATAGTTCTCTGTTACTAAGTGGTAAGAGTCACTCTCACATGTGACATTAACTGACCACTAAAGCCTGACCAAGAAAGAAAGAAGACCCTAAAAGACCAAGGAAGGGAGGGGGATATTTTGGGCCACTTGAAGATCAGAGGTATTCCAGCCATGGGAAATCAGTTTTCCTCTCTGATAGTCCACTCACGTTTGTGCCTGAATGTAAGTGCAGGTACTGCTTGCCTTGCCTATCCTAGTCCCATTTACTTCAGTGGAAGGTACATGCAAGTCAGCAAGATTTATTACCTTGTTTCCTGGTCACGTCAACCTGTTATCCTTCACTTGAGGAAAATCTTCAAAGGATCTTGGTCTGTAATACTGAATGAATAAATCTGTGCAGGGGTGAGAACCTAGATTTGTTTCTGAGGTTTTTGCCTGGGCTATCCTCCCACTCTGAAGATTGTGTAAATCCCATTAAAATAGCAACCTCAAACTACTTCAGTAGGTTCTCGTTTGGTTTTTCTTCTTCCTTTTTTTTTTTAATTTGCAATATTCACATGCATAGGTGAACTTCTAGAATTTTAATTATTTCTGTTTCAGATGAGCTGCAGAAATGCAAAAGGGTTTGGGGAGAGATTTAATTTTAGATATCAGGTTAATTAACTGCATTTGTAAAAACTAGTGCAACTTTAATTAAATGTCTCTACATTAATTTAGTTATTTAATTGAAAATGTATTGGGATAGTCCTTACAATTTATAACTCTTCCTGCTTGCGGATTTTAAATAACATATCATAATAATGAAAGAACAGAAAGTATTTGAGCTTTTGCAAGATTCTACCAGCTTTTTTCAAGTACTAGTAAGGTAGCTTTTTCTCCCAAATATTTATTTAGTTCTATGGATTTTATGAAAGGGTTAGATAACTGAAAACTCAACCTGTAGATGATGACTGAAGATGTATTTTTCTCTTATTTTATTTGTTGAGGCTTGTTTGTCTTTATCCCACTTGAACTTTTGTACCTCTTACAGTGTCATATCAACACTAACACTAACTTGTAGTACTAAAAAGCTACCACGCACAGGACTCTACAGGGTGCAGTTCAGTTGACATTTGTTGTGATGCTTAGGGAAAGCTGATTGAGCACATTGCCCTTTTGTCAGAAGTGCAGGCTGTGGAGGAAGAGGTCCAGAGAGGAAGACAGGGACCCAACACAGTTTAATCCTTTTGTAGACTTTCAGGGGCACCCACATATTTCCATCAGAGCATGGAACTCCTTTCCGGTTCCCCGCTCTGCTCTAAGAGATGTAGAGAGACAAAGAGAGGCTGGAGCATTACACATAATGTGTTCAGGGTGTGCAGCTATTTAGATGAAATCCTGTATTGTGTAGCCACCTTATCCCATGACCTGGCCCCATGAGGAAAGGTTAAGCATTGCTTTTCACCATTGGACTGTGACTACCTGAAACAGAAATATGTAATAAATGTTCTGTTTAATATTTGTATATAATTGTAGTTAAATCTGATTTACATTCCATTTCTGATCCTATGCTGATGACCGCAATCTCCCAGTGACAGCACTCAGAATTTTTAGTAGTATTTGTTTCTCTCTGATTGAAATTGTTTCCACTGCCCTACATTTTCCTTACGATTGAAAAGTGAATTACATTGATACTTTGCCAAAGAAATGGCTTATAGTAATTTTCTTTTCCTTCCCAACACCTATTGTGTGCATCAGTTGCATAAATGATAATTTGAAGCCTTTTTAGCACAGCTGGATATTTTTCATTGATTCTTTTCATCTGAGCATCATTCATTAGAGTTCCTTCATCTTTTTGTCTGCTGTGTACTTTATCCACAGAATACTGGATTTTGTAGAACAAAATCGAACAAAAAGTACAAGGACTTCAAGTCCTTTCAGTCTCATATTAGTCAGGTTATAAATTTGAAACAGAGTAAACAATCTCATTTGTTTGACACCCTTAAGGTGTGTATGTATCTTAATTTATTCCATACTGATAAAGGAATGTTAAGAAATAACACCTGATTGTTTCAACCCTTGCTCTCATGATACCCATTAATGCCACCATTCCAAAAGTTCTATTAAGTAAATATTTATAAAAATATAGGATAGTGTTCACGAAAGGCTTGGCTTTGATTTTCAGCATATTATGCTCATATCAATGCACATTATGATCTTCATCCCACAGCTTCACCTTTTCCATGTGGTAACTATATATATATTCCCTTGTATAATATAAATATTTGACATGATAAAAGCACGTTGGGTGAAATTAGGTACTCACTGGTCAGTTGTAAAAAATAAACTTTCTTGAAAGTGGTGTAGTGAAATTTTATTAGTAGTCCAGCTTTCAGTATGTATTTTTTTCCAGACATCAAAAGAATAATTTAGCAGACTTCAACAAGAATAATTCTAAGATGGTCAACATCTCAGATCAACTTTTAACATTGGCAGTATTTCTTAATTGACCTTACCTGGTTAACCAGGGGAAGTACTTGGCTAAATGATAGATTTGAAGTAAATGGGGCATAGTCTTCTAGTACTACTTCGTTTTCTGTCATTGGAATGCCTTATTTGTGCTACAGTGTGTTGTTTTTTAAGTGGTTTGATTGCTATGTATTCTTAAAGTGTTCAGGTACTTAGACAGTAAGAGTGATTTTCCATGGGGGTGTAGTGCATATGGAAACCAGAAAATACATAAACCAGGTCTGTGAATTCAAGAGCCGTTTTTCTGAACTGCGGGAAGTTATACTAAATGAACCAAATAACTTGTTAAAATCTGAAGAGCTGAACATCATCAGTATGATCTCAACATACTTGGCCAACTTATTAGATGGGTGGTACTGTTGAGATGATGGTTGCTGTAGTTTTAATGTCTCTGATAGCTGATGTAATGTCTGCAGACTGTTAAAGCTATAAAATTACAAATCCAGAAACTGGTATTGCTTGTACGCCTTCTGAAAATAATGTGCACTTATATTGAAATCTGTCTTCTCAAAGAAAGAGTTCATATTCAAATATTTTGTATTTCCTGATTGGTTTAGAATGTATCTGTTTGGTAATAGTATTATATATAATATAATAATAGTATTTCCTTCAATAATACTGTGGAGGTTCAATAATACTCTTTTACACCATCAATAAGATTTATCCTAAGCCATTTCATAGTTACTCATTAATTATTGTTGTAAAGTTCATCTTTTATTTCTTCTGGAAATCTGTTGCTTAATGTCTATGCAAGTTGATTCCAGCCATACCACTTGTTCTTAAGCACAGAGCTAGACATCCAGATCTGGACATTTATTAAACTTCATTGTTAGCATTTTGTTGAACTTCAGAAAGGTCAGGATTCAAGAAAGGCCTCCAATCTGTACATTATTCAATCATTACGGAGCACTACTGGTGTCTAAAAACTTCACCTTCCTACTAAATAGGAAGCAGATGCTCAGTTGCAATCAATTGTGTTGTATGCTTCATTTTGCTTTTAAAACAATAATATTCAAGTCAGATTAGTAATGTACCTTGATTATTACAAAAATGCAGTTTCATTCTGATTTATAAAAGACTGTCTGATCAACAAGATTTTCTTTTCTCAATTTTCTGGTGCTTATTACTAGACCATTCAATCTTTTTAATTCTCACAGATTAATAGTAAGCACTTAACTGAATACTTATTCTCTTGTTCTTTATTTCCAAGATCTGGCCAACATCCAGACACAGTATGATTTTATGAAGAGACGTGTCTTGGTATCCTGAGGAATTTCATAGTGTATGAAATAGAGTCTGTAGATATCTATCTAGTAAAATTCTTAAAAGTTAACATACTTAGAATATAACTTTTTATACAGATAACTATAGCAAATACGATTCTATGAGTAATGAAATGTTAGCTGCCAGTATAGAACTTGGGAAATGATTTCCCAATTAATATGAAAATATCATTTGTTTCACTGAACAATTTAACGTGCTCGTAATGCCGGCAGAAATCCAGCTGGCAAAATGGTTTTGCTGACATAGGAGTTGAGATTAGTAACACACTTTCTCAAGGGAACCGTGTTTAAATTCCAAGTCCATGATTTCTTGTTAAAACTTTTTTAAGTTATATATATATAATATAGATAATATTTTGTAAATATTAATTATTATTAATAATAATAATGATTGATAAATATTTATAAATAAATAAATAAAAGGCTACATTGATATTGCACCCTTTGACAGTATAACATAAATTTGAAGACAGTCCTCACATTTCCAGTGTTTCTATCTTGATAGTAATGCTGACATAAATGTGTGATTATAACTCTCTGGATATACCTCATATCTGTAGCTTTAGATGATATAGTCATGTCCGTGGACTAAAAAAGTGCATAGTTAATGCAGCTGAATATATTTTTGATCTAAGATGGGAGAAGATATTGGTTCTGGAGTGTATTAGTTCTTTGGAGATTACTTTGCTTAAACCTCCTTGATTCAGTGTAGGAAATCTGCAGCTGCATGTGAAAAAGAATAAAATACCATTTTAAGAATAATCACAAATTGTATTTATTTATTTTTTTTACCAAATTCTGCACCCTTCAGGTACTTGATCCTACCAGTTGCTTTCTCATGTGAGCAGCATTAGTAACAAAATCTGTATTTCTGGCTTATCAGCTTTTCATTTCCTTTTTCTGACTGTTGTGATTGCTTTGGCTTGGACAAGGCAAATGCTGAATTACAAGACAGTGCAATGGTGTGGGTAACAGAAACACCCTGATAGAATTACTGTTGTTAGGGAAATACCGTGGAATACTCAGCAAGGATGTATATTCCAAACTGAAATGCAACTCTCATGTCCTTGTGGCTGTGTTTTCTAAGATATGTGTAGTCTTGGAAATGTTGCCTATGTGGTTTTTCTATACTTTTTACAGTCTCAGTATACACTGTTGAGTTCCATAATGTGTCTATTGGTTTCTCACAAAGTTGTTTTGAAAGTCCACTTTGAAATTTGTAGCTACCTTACAGCCTCATGTCAGCTACAGCTGGCAACCAAGAACGATACAAATGAGCTGGTCAAAAGCAATTAGCAATCATCAGGGCGGAATCTGGCCTCTGCAGCCAGAAAGCAGTTGCTGACACATAACTGTAGGCCAGCATTACCATTCCAGCAGTGTGTAATCAAAGCACTTGTTTGTTCAGAGGAATGCTACTGCATGGTGGAGTTAGTGACTGAATAGGCTGTCTAAATAATGCCTTCTGTCTTAGGTTTAGTTGTCTAAGAGTGGGAAGATTATTCTTGTTGGTTTTTGTATTCTCATGACATTGTGGGAAGGCTGTGGAGATTGTGAAAGGACCTACCAGGATATAAAAGAAAAGGCGCAATAGGATCTGCAGGAGCAGAGAGAGAAAAAATAATTTCTAATGAGATAAAAAGAGAAAAGAAAAAACTTTATTCAGTGTGGTTTTATAATTTCTTTTTTTTCAGATACAAATGCAAGTAGATTTTTAAAAGTGCAAAACTACATGATAGTAAAAGACAAACAGAAAAAGTAAAGACATGGTGCTGGTCCTCAAAAATATTCTTAGAAAATTTCATCTGTATGGTACTAACACTGTTGTTATAGATTCAAAATGGGCAAAGAAAAACTAGCACACTAGGAAAGAAAGGTTTCAGAGTTAAACGACTCTACTTCCAAGTTTTTTGTTCCTGGAGATTTTCATTATGTCAAAGAAATGAATATGTACACAAAACAAAACAAAACAAAAAAGAACAGTGTTAGTTATTTCTAACATAAGTTGCTGAAGATTCAGAGCTGTGTGTAACTCCTTTGCATGTCTGTTTCAAGTTTCAAGTTGTAAGCTCATTGTAGTGGTATATGGCAGTATATCTATCAAATATGATTCTGCTTTTTAGAAGTGATCTGGTTTGTTTTTTTTTGAAATAATTTGTAAAAAAAAAAAAAAAAAAAAAAAAAACTTTCAGAAGCTTATTTCTGTTGTACAGTTTCTATAGAAAACTCAGTCATCCTGATGTGTTAACCATTTATTGCCTGGACAATGGGGTTGCTCACCTAATTTTAATGGCATCTGTTAGATTTTGCAGTTAGATGATCCTGCAAAGACCTTCCATAATGGGCAAGTGACCTCTTCTATTGTCATGTAGTGGTGGGGTTTAACTTCTGATAACCCCTAAGAACACATTCCAATCTCAGAAGTGTTAATGCAGTTTTAGATAAAAATATGGCATTTGATCTTGTGAAATTAAAGTAAATAGCAACCAAGTTGAAGGCTTTACTGAAAGTAAAATTGTCCATCCTAATTTTTTAAAATATATGCATGATTTTAAGGCATTCTTACATAGAATTTTAAAGGGATTTTATAGAAACAATGAGAATCTTTCATAGAAATCACTCAAATTTTATGAGCTATGAGTATACATTTTTTTTTCTCTTGTTGAATCTTTTCTAGAACAAGTCCTTCGTAATTACGTCTTTCACAAATATTTATTTATTTTTCAAGAGAGAGCTCATTTGTTCCCTTTATTTGCCTAACTGAAAGGCCAAGTGAGAACTTGTCACTATGATAACTATAGCTTGTACATTTGACATTCAAAAAGGGTTTCTGGCTTAGTAAATTAAAGTTTTGTAATTACCAATAAATGGCCTGTCAGAATATTATATGGGACCCATATACAGACGTTGCATGTTTAGGTTTTGAGGCTAGCCTAAGACTGTGTTGGAAATCTTGTCTTTGCAGCTTTCTTATCATTACTCCTTGTTTCACAGTGTGCTTGCATTGTGATCTACTCCAGCTGTGGATCTCACCTCAGGATCCCTGTGTACCCTAGTCTTGGTTCTCCAAGATCTTTTCTATTCTTAGATTTCCCAAATGCCTGCTTTTCAAATAATTGAGTAATAAGCTAAGGTGAAGCAGAATTAAACGATTTACCACCAAAAAAGATAGTGATCAAATAAAGATAACTGCAGAAGTAAGGAGGTAAACTGAAAAGTTTTTTTTATGTCTTTTAATAATAAACAACCAAAATGATTTTCAGAATGTGACTTTTTAGAGTTTAACCTTTTCTATATAAAAGGTTATATATCTATAACCTTATCTAGAGGTTAAAGGGTATGTATTTTTCATATTTAAGGCCATGCAGATAGATGATACGTGAATTTTTAAAAACTCTACCATGACATTTATGCTCCAGGGTTTGTTACATTCATTTCTGAACCAATATGCAAAAAGATGTTTTAGGTTTGCACTAATATGTTTGAATTCTGTGAAATGTCAGTAGACAGTTACCCCAAATACCACTGCTTTAGCATCACCCCCTCCTTCAGGGCACAGGCTGGGGCTCTGTTACGCTGGGAAGGCAGAAGTCTCCTCTGCCCATGGCAGGATCTATCTGTGGGGTGGGCTGAGCTGGGGAGCGATTAAAGCTTTTCAGAAGTGTTCTACTTCCTCTGGGATCCTCACAGGTTGGCAGTAGTAAATAAGGCATTCAGCTTGGCCAAAAGAGGAGTAATAAAGTTAAAAGAAGGAAATTGCATGTAGTATTATGGAATTGAATAAAATTTATGGCACTTGTTGAGTGCATCAATTGGCAGTGCTTTTTTTGTACGTGTGAAGTGATGATCTTCCTGGACTCATGCATATGCTGTCATCCTTCCAGCACAACTTTCAACCTTCACCATATACCATCCCATATTCTCAGTAAATTAGTGGGGTGGGGGTGGTGTATATATATATATATATATACACACACACATATACATATATATATACATACCATATGACACCTTTTATTCTCAAATTGATTAAAGTTGGAAATAGGACAATGTGCCTTGTAGTTTAAACTAGAAAGTGTTCTGCATCATTGAGGCTTAGCAGTGTGGCCCGTATATAACTTGTGTTTTGCTCTCATGTCACTTGAATTTAACTCACAGCTTAGAAAGCATAAATACGTAGACTTTGACCAGCTATAGGAGTCAGACAACTCCTCTCATAAGTCGTATTACACGATTATAGAAGTTTTGCTGTTATCTTCAATCAGTGTAATATCAATCCTATCAGCAATTGTTTCCATCTGAACTGTTATTTGCCAGGAGTCATTTTGCTATCTTTCAGTGTGCTATATACACATCTTGCCCAGGGAGAAAAAGAGGCTTTTGTGCAAAATCGGGAGCTGTAGTTGTATACAAAAAAGTGTCGGATAACAGGGAGCATTAAGCACTGATCATATGGATGCTCCCAAGCCTGAGCAGCTGCTGGGACATAGCTCATTCTGCAGTCATTGAGACTGAGAGGCCATCTTCAAAAGGTTCATTGGATGAGAACAATAAATAAAAGTGTTTTTAATCCTTCCAGTCAGTAATCTCATGAAATGAAGCTTTTCTTTTCATGTAGTCCTCAATTGATTGAGCAAGTGCTTTTAATACAGCTTGAAACAGAATATTACATTCTTCAACTTGCCAGATGTAAGCATATGGATGAAACAATCCAACAATGTGAATAGATCACATTGTAATTAAACTGGCCCCACAGACATCATCTTACTGGTTTTACCCTGTGCAGCTAAAAGGGAAACCAGACACACTATCCACGTGGGGAAGTCTTGTGGATCAGGATTATTTACAGTGAATAGATTTATCATTGTTCATGTAACATGAATTCTAAAAGAGGAAAGGAAAGGAAGAATAGAAAATATAAAGGATATGGGATATGGGATTGATAAAACTGCTACTACACCTAGAATCCTTTATTATTTGTTGTTCTCTAATAATGTTTCCCAGAAAATAACATTCTTTGTCTTATCTTCCACCTTTTCAAGTACTCTCCTATACTCCTCTTCCCCTGTACATTCCCTGTGTTAGTCTTCCCCTGTATATTTTTTTGCTTGGTAGGACATGTGGAGCCCAATACCCAATGTAAGTAATTTTACACCTATTTATAAACATAATGAAATAAAATGAGAAAATTACTATATGTATGAAAAAATGTATTTTCACTGCATTAGTAGGAAGCAACATGGATTTTGAAGTGTGAATTGAAACAATAAAGGAGAGTGATGATGCTCAACAACAAATTAAGTAGATGAGAGGAAAGAGTGAAGCAGCTAGCAGTGAAAATTGAAGTCTCTTGAATACTGATGGAATGATAATCCCTGAGCTGTCAGAGGGCAATGCTAGTGGAAAGGAACTGAAGATGGTCAAATAAAATAGTTTAAAGTTAAAATCAGCTAAGAGTAGTGCTGAGTACAGACAATACTGAATGATGTCTCTGTTTCTTTTTGAAGTATACCTTGTGAAGTGCAGACCTGAGCTGTGAGCTTCTTACTTGCAGTGATGGGCAGTTATTCCCACAGCTAATGCTGCTGAGGGCAGAGGAGATTCACAGATCTGGAAAAAGGAGCAATAAAATTGATAAAAGATCAATGAAAGTGGGATAATGTAACTAATGCCATGAAAGAATAATCTTTATTAGTGATATTCAACAGATATTGGAAATTACAGGCACGTGTTCTGGGGCAGCTATAAAATAAAACATTTATTGTATGCCATCCTGTTCCCTAAGTCACCAGAGATGCATCCCCTATGGCATAGAAATCATGTATATTACCTGACCTTTCAGAAACAAATAATATTTTCAGTACAGCATGATTTTTTGTTGCTATTTAATGAGAGTAAAAATAAGAAAGTGGGGAAAAAATTAAAAGCAAAAAAAAAAAAAAGAAAGCATATTCAAATCTTGTTAAGAGAAAGGAGTGCTTTACCTCAGGGGTAGATTACAAATCATTAACAAAAGCATTTACAGGATGATGTGTAAAAAGAAGAAGGAATTTTAAGTATTTGTAACAGAAAAGGAAAACCATAAAATGAATAACAATGAGAAATAGCTACTTTAGCATGGAAGGTAAAAAAATAAAAAAGTCCGTAGGAAGTTGTCATTTTTATTTCTCTACAGCTGTATATTTAAAAGACCTAATCATAGTACACCTGATGTTACCTTCCATGTATGCCTCGACAGTGAAGAGAGAATGTTTAGAAGAAGCACATCTATCAAGAAACCCTGTTAAAGTAGGAGCAGTAGATAGAGCCCCACAAGACTTAATATTACAGCAACAACAGCGTAATAATTAACATTTCAGTCTTTTCCTTTTAGAAAGTGTTTCAGCATCCATGTAGAGTAAGAATAACAGAATAATCAGATAACAGAAGCTCTACTGGAACAATGCAAAGGAAGGATGGAGGCAGCATCTATATAGCACTGCAGAACTTTTCTTTGTCTCCGAGATTTCTTCATGCAATTTTAAGAACCTTCACAAGAATGTACATAAATGAGTTATAATGTGAAGCACTGAAATTTAAAAAAACGTAATGCTTTTGTTTTATAAGTGATGTAGGATGTTAATTTGTCGGAGGGTAGAACGGCACCACAGAAAGACCTAGATAGGCAACATCAATGGGCCAAGGTAAACTGTATGAGTTTCAATGGGGCCAAGTGTCGGGTCCTGCATTTTGTTCACAACCACAGGCAGGGGGTTCAAACCTACAGGCTTGAGGAGGAGTGGCTGGAAAGCTGCCTGATAGAAAGGGACCTTGGTGTGCTGATGGACAGTTGGCTGTATATGAGCCAACAGTGTGCTCAGGTGACCAAGAAGGCCAATGGCATCCTGGCTTGTATCAGAAATGGTGTGGTGAGCAGGTCTAGGAAAGTAATCCTGCACCTGCACTTGGCACTGGTGAGGCCCCACCTCGAGTACTGTGTTCAGTTTTGGGCACCTCAATAAAGAAAGGATGTTGAGGTCCTGGAGCAGGTGCAAAGAAATGCAGCAAGGCTTGTGAAGGGCTTGGAGAACATTCCCTATGAGGAGTGACTGAAGGAACTGAGGCTGTTTAGTCTGGGGAAGAGGAGGCTCAGATGAGACCTTATTGCTCCCTTGAAATACCTGAAAGGTGATTGCAGTGAGTGTGGGGTTGGTCTTTTCTCACTGGTGATGGGACCAGGGAAAATGATCTCAAGTTGTGCCAGGGGAGGTTTAGGTTGGATATAAGGACAAACTTTTTAATAGAAAGCGTTGTTAAGCGCTGGAATAGGCTCCCTAGGGAGGTGATTGAATCACCGTCCCTGAATGTGTTTGAAATCTGTTTGGATGTGGTGCTCAGGGATGTGATTTAGTGGTGGGTTGTTAGGGTAGTATGCTTTGGTTGCAGTTGGACTTGATGACATCTTGAAGGTCTTTTCAAACCTGAACAATTCTATGATTCTATGTACATGACCTCAAGACAGGTCCTGGAGTTCAACACCCTGTACTGCCCTACTGAAAGTTGTTTTTCTATAAGCATTCAGCAAAGAAAATTCAATCCCCAGCACATCTTTTGTAATGAATTCTCACAGGAGCTGATCTTTTCTATTGTTTTATGTCCCAATTTGGATGCATTTACGCGTGTGAAACTGTAACTTTTTCCATGAATAGTGTCAGTGAAATCAGAAAGACTTCCTGTGGAAAAACATACTACTTATACAAAGGTGACTGAAGAGAAAAGAATAGACCCCTTGAAACTCACTTGAGGCAGAAATGGGAGAGAAAAATAGCAAGTTTCTGCAGTCACAGAAGGCACGCAGTCATGTTATTTTACTTTTGATATTTTAAAATAGTGTATCTCACAGCTTGCTTTTTCTTTAATGGTGCTGAAACCATCTTGGTATGTATGTAGAACTGACGAGACTAAGAGGATAATAGAGTGAAAAAGGGTGGAATTAAGTTTCTATCAGATCAGTTGTATTTCTATTGCCTTCAAGGGAGAGCACTGTTGTTGTCTGGGACTTGAGGAAAATATGGGGGATGCTTGTTAGTGTAATATGCCAATGACATTTAAAAATTCTGGAAAGACTGTGATGAACTTTATGTGTGAAATAGTACATATATTCAGTTTTAGGAATAATCTGCATGCCCCTCCTCACCTCCTTCCCCTAAATCTGAATTTCTAATTTTATGAGAGAAGATATCTCCTAAGTTTGGTGCAAAAGCAGGTTGTAGAATAGTTGAAAATCTGAGATTTGTACTTGAAGTAGTTCCCCTTCTATTCCCTCCAAAATGTGAAAAATAAGTTTCTCCTAATTTTGTTAATTTCCCAACAGAATGGAAAGAGCACAATCTTCGTAGTGCAGTACTTAGAATAGTTAACACAAGTAACATGGAAAGCATATGGAGGAATTTTTTTAGTCCATGTGGTGTCATCGTAATTTATAATTCATGGCCCCCAAACATTTCATGTTGAGTTTTTAGCAAATTAAATCAGATACCACTAGCATAGCATCAATTACTGTATTTCATAGTATGGAAATAGAGGACTGTAACTATCATTTCGTATTCAGGCAACTCCTTTGAATAAAGCAAAACTTAATAACAAAACTGTGCTCAAGGCAGAATCAGCTGTACCCAAGTCATTCCTAGCATGTATTGTCTGACTTATTCCCAAGGACGTCCAGAGAGAAAAATGTTCATGAGGCACACTGTTCCAGTTCTTCATTATTCTTACTGTTAGATTTCTAGATTTCTAGACTTATTTATTTATTTATTTATTTTCTGATAAATTGAACAAATCCTTATTGATTAAATTTAAGGTCATTTTATCTTGTCCTATCAGCCCTGGACATGCAGAGCAGATTATTCTGGATAATTTGTTGATTTGCTGGAGGACTTCTCCCCGTTTCCTGATTTCTTAAGACTTCTCTTTATCAGTGTTAGCTGCAGTTGCTCAGCCCTTCTTTGTATGTCACCATCACTTCTGTTCATTTCCTTAGGCTCTCTCCAATTGGTTATGATGCCTAGAGACAATCATAGTATACCACCTAGAAGTCTTATAAATGTTGAGTAATAGTGAAGGCTAGAAAGGCTGTTAAATATAAATATATATATGTGGAGGCATTTCAAAATACTGTACAGATACCTTCATCTCAAAAATAAGATTTGATCTTAGAAAGAATATATACCATGATGAGCTCCATACTAGATAGTTTTACTTACTACAGACGACATTCTTTCCCTAGTGGCAGGTCCCTTGTTCCCGGTGACTTTGAAAATGTCAAACTGCATCAAAGTTAGATTCATTTTAAGATCAATAATCCTCCAGAGGCTAACGGTAGCACATATATTCTTCTTAGTGCTTTCCCCACCCTACAATACAGAAGTGAGTATATAGAGTTTTCTATATATGCCAAAGGCAGGACAGAAATCACCTAATCCTGTAGATCTGCATGGTCAGCTCTGAGGAGTATCTTTTATGCAGCTGTAGACAAGATACATAAAGAAGAGCTTTAAACAAGGAACAATGCAAGAGAGTGTTACCAGCAGCCCTGTGAGAGAGCAGTGGACTGGGCTGACAAGGAAAGATCCTGTGCCGATGTGTATGATAACACAAAATCAACAAAACGAGGCTTAATCTGGGTCACCTCAAGCACTGGCATGAAAACCATGCAGTGCCTCCAAGACCCAATTATGGAAAAATAACCAGAATTTTTCTGGGAAATCAGCATGCTGGTGTGCCTTTCTTCAGAATACTGTACACATTATGGGGAATAAACATGATGAGTTATAGATTTGTGTGTGATTGCGCAGCTATAATCTTGTTGAGATCATGGATACTTGTTGGGATGGTATCCAGGACCTGCAGTTCTGGAGTGGTGGGATAGAGGCTCTGTGGGAAGAACAGGATGGGAAGACAAGTTGTTGTTGACTTCTGTGTTGGAAGGTAATTGGAATTTATGGTTATGTGCCTGGGGATGGATGATGAGCCAGAGCTGAGAGCTTACAGGTAAGGATTAAAGGGCAGAGCAGTATGGGTGGCATTGTAGTGGGTGCTGCACCTGCCCATCTTTCTGACCAGGAAGAAAAAGTGAATCAGGCCTTTCAGAGAAAGCTAGAAATAGCCTCATATTCATAGGTCAGGAACCCCACAGGAAACCACCTTGATATCTGCTGGGAAAGCAATGCAGCAGGACGTAAGCAATCCATTAAGTTCCGGGGGAGCATGGATACTTTCCGGGTATAACTGATTGACAGGTGGTCTACTGGACCTCATACTCACAAACAAGGGAGGACTTATTGGGAAGTGGAAGTTCAAAGAAAACGACCAAGAGATTGTTGAGTTTAGAATCCTAAAAGGAGAGGGGAGGGCAAAAAGTAACACCAGATCCATGGACTTGCAGAAGAGCAGACTTTGGTATCTTCAGGGATCTGCATGGAGGAGTCCAATGGAGGGAAGAGAGGTCCAAGAAAGTTGATTCATGCTGCAAGATCACTTTCTCCAAGCTCAAGAGTGTTCCAGTCTGAGGAACAGAAAGTTGGGCAGAAGTGCCAGGAGGACACCAAGGATCTTTTGCCCAAGCTCAAAAATAAAAAGAGACTATAGATTAGAATCATAGAAACATAGAATACCCCAAGTTGAATGGAACAACAGGGATCAAGTCCAACTCCTGTCACTGCTTTGAGACATATTTGTAAGGCATATCTTTAGTTCTTAAATTCTCTGTAATTCTCAGCAAGTTTTACATCACTAAATCCACATTATGGTTACATAGGTTTCTTGGCAGCAGTGGCAGCTTAAGTAATATTTGCTCTCAGCAGCTCACACCTGTTTTTATATTAATCCCTGTTGCTCAGGTACATAGATAGTTATGCTGGTGTAAGAGTGGTCAGGCACTGGAATGGCCTGCCTAGGGAGGTGGTTGAGGCACCATCCCTTGCGCTGCTCAAGAAGCATTTAGATGAGGTGCTAAGGGATTTGATTTAGTAGTTTAGTGGGTAGGGATGGTGATAGGAGGATGGTTGGACTAGATGATCTTGTAGGTCCTTTCCAACCTAACGTATCTATGAATCTATGAATGCCTGCAGTAGAGACTGTTCATCTAGTCAGTGAGTAACAAACTGTGCAGGCCATTGCTCCCAGTGCCGCCAGTCCCATGGCTTCTTTCACCCTGACCTATGCAGAAGATGGAAGCAGGATGGGATAATGCAGAACAGATATTGAGTGGAGTTTGTTGTGGGACGTCAGTGGGTGTTTGTATACTTGAAGCTGAAAAGTTCTTGAATCAAAACATTGTAAGTGGTGCAGTGCTGTTCTGTGAGAAAATAGTTCCAAAGTAATTATTTTCTTTATCTACTGTAAAATTCTACAAGGAATTTGATATAAAATAGCTCAGAATACTGATTAAATTACATACAAAAGACAATGGTAAAAAAAGAAAAAGTGGGGCTGCAAAGTCAAGAATTGTAGAATTTTACTAATAAAATGCTCAGGAATTGAGAACTACACAGCAATTTCTTGTAATTTTAAAAGACTGAGTTCATCCTCTGCTCACGTTAGTTTCATAAAATATTTTATGTAGTATACAGAAACATAAAGGACAATTTCCCTGCAGAGCTCCCACCGCTATCTGTGATGGCTTTTACAGGAGCAATGGTGATTGAAATGCTAGACCTCTGTAACAGAATATCTTATATTCAAACTAAACAAACAATATGGTTTAGGAGAAAAACTATTTCCTAAAGGTGATTGTCATTAGATTTCAGTGTTTACAAGTGTTTCATTTCCTCTAAATGTGAATGTGTTTGTTATTTAGAACATAATATTTAACTTCTGTTCCTCAGACATAGATGTACACAAAGCCTGAATGTCACTGAATTAGGATTAAAAAACAAATGCCTAAGAAGATATTGCTGATTATTCACAATAGATATATTAATTCAAGGAGACTGTGGGTTGTCTTTTTTCCTTTTTCCACCCCTCTTTTCAAAGGTTTTATGCCCAGGGCTTTAAGATGTTTCCTGATTTTTTATTACATTTTACTCCCTTGTTTCATTAGAGGATTAAAAAAAAAAAAAAAGGAGACGATGCAATACAAATATCGTGCTAGATTTTAGATTTATTTATTTATTTTTCTGAAAGGAGAGTTGCATAAGTCCCTGATATTTTCATCTGCTAAAGCATACTGTCCCACCATGACCTAGAGATGTTGGCATTGGAATGTAGTCTTTGTAACAAACATAAACACATATGGATAATACGTTTGTCATATTTTCTCCTTTCACATGGAAAATAAGCACACATCATGCTATTTTCAAAATCAGAATGTTTCAGGTTACTGAACTTTTCACCAGGAAAATAGTCCTTTTCTGTGCCTTAGACTCAGTCAAGATCAAGTCTTAAGCTTGAAGTTCAACAGTTAAAAATGATGCATATCAAGTGTCTTTTCCCTGGCTGTTCTTCAGTAACAGCACAAAGTGTCCTTATTTAAATCCATCCTTATCTCCTAATATGTAAGGAGCAGCAAGTTGCTGAATTGAGCGGCTACTGGACGTACAGTAGATCAGATCTTCCTGTTTATTGATTTGTAAAGAACATACTGGTTTGGCAGCTCTGAGTCATGGAGAGAAAAGAAAGAGGCTTTTCAGCTTCTGGGAGGAGAATTGCTGTGTAACATTAAAGAGGGTCTTGCAGAAGCCAGTTTTCTTTGATATGCAGTCAGATTGAATGTGATTGGTGTCAAGGTCAAGAGGCTTTGGAAATGCTATGAATGCGGTGAGGGAATTAAAGGAGTGTTATTTTAATAAGTATTGTATTTATGCATGCTTATTACGTACAGAAAATTGTCCTTTGCTTTTCATGAGAACAGCCTTTGGTGAAGCAAATTTTAAAAGAGTTTGTGTCATTTTCCTGCTGCTCTAAATATAGCTGTTTAGATGATCAGCTTCTGCTCTCTTCCTTCTTTCCTTGCCATTTCTCCTCAGAGTCCTGAGCATATTCAGCCATCTTTTTCTTAAAATGTCTTCACTCTTTATAGATCATATTTGTTAAACATTAATTTAATTTCTACTTTGTCACAGTAGTTAAAGTAGCAGTTAAACATACTACTTCACCTTCAAATAGTTTGCCAGATTTGGGGCAGCCTAATTGTTGTCTATATATTATGGTGCAAGCACCCTTAGAAACCCTTTCAGAAATGACAGCAATGACCTCAAAAGAGATTATACCGTGCTGTGCTTCAAATGAGTAATAATTCAAAGAAGTTAAAATCCGAAGTATAAGTCTCCATGGAGTTGAATAGGTGAGGCCTACCTGACCTTACCACTCTGCTATCACTGGTCTAAAACTAGAAAATAAAGTAATTTGACAACATATAACTTATTTAAATCCATTCTCCCTTTCCAATTTTAAGCTGTTCTTTATGGACTGAAAGATGTTCTAAAATTGGCTTATATTTGGTATATATTGTATTCAGAAGTGAGAACATTCAGGGAAATGTCATAACAAAAAAAAAAAAGTTTCATTTTCCTTAAGGAAAAAAAAGAATTTTTTTTTCTGCAATTTTTGTTGGGATTGCAGTACTTGGCTAGCATGCTAGTAGACCTGGCAATGATGAATCAGGAAGAGGGAGAAATGAATTTTTTATATATTTTTTTATTATGTCATTAATAATCCCTTATCAAAATAGCACATGACGTTATGAAGTGGAGACACTAATAGCATGATTTGGCTTAGAAATAGGAGTAGTAAGAGGCTGCTGTTCTTTTCCAGGAGCATCAGAGATAAAAAGATCTTTTTTTCTTTTTTTTCCTAGAAAGAATGTAAGTCAACTTCAGAACTGCAAATGTAGCTAAGAGTACACAGAAACACAGAAAAAATAATGGTTTTACTTTGGATTTAAAATTAAGGTACTTATAAGAGATTTATCATCTTCTGTGATAGTGGTGGAAAGGACTGACCAGGGAGTTGGTGGAGTCACTGTCCCTGGAGGTGTTCCAGAAATGTGTAGATGTGATACTGAGGGACATGCTTAGTGTGCATGGTGGGGATGGGCTGCTGGCTGGACCAGGTGATCTTAGGGCTCTTTTCCTAATGATTCTATGATTTAAATTGAGGTGAGTCCCGAGATACAGTCTACATAGATGTATGAAGTATAATTGTAAAGAATTTTTACTTGCTGCTTTCATTTTTTTTAACTGAATTTTGACTTTTCAGTTAATGCTCTCACTTGTGTCATATGTAGAATTGTTGTTTTTTACGTGAATGCAAATAAACACTCTACCNTTTTTTTAACTGAATTTTGACTTTTCAGTTAATGCTCTCACTTGTGTCATATGTAGAATTGTTGTTTTTTACGTGAATGCAAATAAACACTCTACCGACAGAAGAGGTTTTGGCTCATTCCTCTTTACACTGTTTCTTCTGAAGCCTTTTAGGAGAAAACCAGCAGTTCTTTCAGTTCTGGCAGCTAGACCACGCAGCAAGCTAAGGGATGCTAATTTAACTTCCGTTTCTGTAAAACACTTTATTTCCTTGCTTATTCAGTGTTCTGGGAAAATGGATGTGTATTATAAGCATGATTGCTGTGGAAAAATCTGGAGAACACTCTTTTTTTTACTTTTGTATTAAATAATCTTGGCAAGATACTAATACTTTCAAGCAAGAACAGATGAGTGTATAATGCATGTTTTTAGCTGGTTCACTAGTACAGCAGCAGTTGGTCTGCAGTGTGCTATGGTACAGCAAAGATGCTTGTGGTACAGTGTCATTTGAGCAGAACTGTAGCCATTTGTCTGTGCCTTTTTGTGCAAGAGTGTGCATTCACACATTTATCATTCACAGCATGAGGACCAGAAAAGACAAATGCAGTTGCATGCTAGATCTCTTAGGGAGCTCTGCAGGAGACTTTGAATATTTCAGGAAGGAGATACATAAGTAGTGTTTAACAGATATCTAACATTTTAGTATTTTTGTGTCATTTGTTCTCTAAGCGTATGAAAAGACATTCAGAGAAGCAGGTCTGAACAGTGGCATACGACAGAGAAGTGAACTAACTGATGGTTCAGGTGTCTAAATCAGAGTTTGTCAACTCCAGAAGTCTCCTTCTGGGTTGCCACCGTACTAATGAAGGTTGAGGTATTTGTCTGGTCACTCATAAGATTCCCCATTTGCCTTTCTCAAAGCACTTGGTCATCAGCTTCCGTCATCACTGCAGATTCATTATGGTCGTTGTCAAAAATAAGACCTGTTTCAATAAGTGCCTTGCAAAGTCATTGAATTTGAATTCTCAGAGTGTACTGAGCACAAATAAACTGTCAGCTAGCAGTCACCTTCCCTTATGTGCAGCACTCAAACCACTCATTTGCAGAGTACGTTCAGAGACAACCTGTCCAGGAGGTACCATGAGGCTTCCTGAGCTGAACTTATTCAGTTCAAAATCAAAGCTATTGGGAAGGCACAGTAATAGGCTTCATCTGTGCATTGTGTAGTGGTAGTGCTGAATTTGTACAGCTAAGTATATAAGATTCACAGAACATGAGAGAGACCATTTTTGCAGTTCTTTGTAGAGGGCACTCATTATCTGCAGGCACATTAACAGTGTTATGGTATGTGCCTCCTTCCTTCATAACGGCATTCTGAGTAGCTCAGCAACTACAGCACTACTTAATACTTAGTGTCAGGTACTTTCTGAGGACATGAAAAACAGTGAGAATCAAAACATTTACTTTTCCTTTTTCCTTCTTGAACTAGGCTTGTTTTGTAAGATGGACAAGAATACAAGATAACACTTCACATTACTAAACATATTCAACTAAAACCCAGAAAATCAGCAAAAATGAGGACTTTAGTAGTTGGCCCAAGTTAAACCCAACAAATTCTTATTCTAATTTCATTAGAGCTGTTGCAAGAAGTGCTTTCAAGATTAGATCCCTACATTAGATAACATACCAAGAAATTATTTCTAACAAGTACATTATATAGCTTTGCTTATATTATCATTATCATTTGTTTATCTGAACTTGATTATATATTCAGTTCACATGGTTGCATTCAAATGATGGGAAACAGAATGTGTTTTATCAGATCTTTTAAAATTCTCCTCTCTTAGTGGAAAGGGACTTTAAATAACATATTTTATTTGTTTGTTTAGCAGAAGCTTTTTATGTTCTATGTCAATATCACTTAAAATCAGTACGGTTTTTTTATTACAATCCTCAGCTTCATGTGTAATGTTTATTGCTCTACTGTGACTCCTTCATTGGTTATGATTGAAAGAAGATAAATTTAACACAAAGCAATGGATTAAATAAATACTGGAAATTCATGTCTCTTCAAGTAAGAACTGCTAGTGAAGAAAAGCAAACTTGAATTAGTATCTTGATCACAGAATATTCTAATGTTTGTTTTTAAGCTAAAATTAGATATAAAGAGAACATTTTGGTCAGTTAAAACTATATTCTTGTATCTTGACTGAGATAAAGCAACAGCTGAACTTTCAGAAATTTGACTATTAATTTTTCAATAGCATTACCCATGGATAAATAGTGTAAGGAGTTATAACTAAAAGATAGCCTAATCTAATCCATCTTGTATGTTATGAACTGGTAACAGCACCTTTAAAACAGTGCCTTTTTGAGCAGTAATCTGACAGAGCTGATACTAGCAGAAATAGACTACAGAAGTCAGAATAGTAAGTCTTATATTTCTTTATTAACCAACAATTACCTAGTGACAAAATATGGATGTTATGAGGCTTTTTAAGAGGTTTCCAAAGAATATGCATAGACATTTATTTATTTTTTTCTCTCTTTTTTTTTTAATTACTTGAATGTTTTTGTTTTATGTATATTGAAGACTTTCTTCCTAGACTGTATTGCAAGGTCATTTCTGGATTAAAAATTATATTTGTTTACGCTTTGTAGTAAGCTAATTTAATTGATTGCCAGAAGCAATCACATTGTCTCTTTGTATAGACTTCCCTTTGTTGTACCTACACGGTGAATTCAATGTGAACTCAAGTCCAAAGGCAGCTACCATCCATACCAGTACCAGTCAGAACTAAGTGGTGATGCACTGTTTCACAGAACATAAATTGCCCATGCAATTTATTCTAGGCTTGAATTTTTGTTGGTCTAACTGTTCTGCCCACAGTTTCAGAAGTTATCCAGAGTTCAACCTTTTTGTAGGCTTACTTAGCTCTAGCAATCAACTGTCAATATTAAAAAGCAGAGGATTTAGCTCACACGTGCCCATCCTGAAATACAAATATTCCACTTTGAACAACTTTGCATTCAGGAACACAACAGAAATAAGAACCAGAGGCCTATAAGAACAGAAGATGAAGTAATACACTACTAATTGAGCTATGGGGGGAGGTGCTTGCAAATACAGACTGACAAAAATTCAAACTGATTCTGTGCATATGAAGCCAGAGAAGGAAAGAAGGTATAGAAATTGAGAAAGCAGCAGGAAAAGCATCTGAAAAAAATAGCTTAAGAAAAAGAAAGGAGGAGGACTTTTTGGTCATAGTGTTGTTCTTGAAACTACAAGAAAAAGAAGCCTTACTGTTAAATTTCCATTGTGTCTTCAGAAAGAAGATTTCAGAGTCTGGGAGTTATTTGGTAAACAAACACATACATATAAAAGAACAAGTCAATTCTGTCATTATTTTTCCTTCTAATTGGATCACACCTAGTTATTGTAGAATTGTTCCAACCTCTACCAACCAAAAAAATTCTGGAAGTTTAAAATATGGATTGCTTTTTACTCATACATATTCTTTGTTTCCTGGTAATGTATCTCACAATCAGGACAATAAAAAAACAGGCCAGTCACCTTCATCTTCTGTTTTACTAATGTTGATAGAACACTTGCTCATGGACAATGTTCAGGTGAATCTGCCCCCTACCAGTTACTTTATTTGAAATGCTACTGAAATATTATGTCATTAATTTTGAATATTTTCCCTTGATTTACCTAGTCCCACATTTAGGCCTAATTTAATTAACCCTTTCAATGTGTAGTCTGTAATGCTTCTGGTAGATGTTGTTGGTTTATTATTGAATCTTAGAGCAACCACATGCTCATGGCTACTTGCTTCATGCTTAAATACACTGGGATTTTCAAGTGTAAAGATTAAACCAGTCTTAAAAGTAGTGTCTGTGTTTCTACACGGTCCAACAACCCAACAAAACACTGAGGAGAATGTGTTCTTGAAAGTGCATCTTCCAAGGAAGAAAGGATCAAGTGGGTAAAAATTTAAAAAAAAAATAAAATAGAGAAATGTTTGTACTCAGATGTGATTTAACTACCCTCATTTCAGCATTCTTCTAAAATATGATTATAATGTCCACATTTGAATAGATTACTTTTCATATGCTGATTTATAATATATACCCTGTAAAAATACTTCTGTGGTAGCTTCAGTAAAAGTATTAACAGAGAAATGGCAGTCAGTGGTTATATTCTTTGCAGGTCAGGCAAATTTGCTGTACCTTTATTTATCAGCCCGTTCATTTTTAACTTGCTCCCTCATTGGTTTAAGTTAGGGGGAAAAAAATCTCTTTTGAACTCCTTTCTTTTGAAAAAGACACATTAAATCCCAGTTAATCCCTGATTGTTGCAGGAGCCTTCTTAATTTTAAACAGAATGTTCTCTAATGAAAAAAGTATCTGACTATAATTGCTGCTTGTTACTTTTTTAGCAGAAAGTCCTGATTTTTTTTCTCCTCTCTTCACAGGTGGCCATTGATGAGCGCATCAGGCAACTGCATGAAGCTCACAGGGATTTTGGCCCTACTTCCCAGCATTTTCTTACCAGTGAGTAATTTCCCATTTTTCTTGCTCAGCTTGTACACTCAATTAATTGTAGTTGTGTGCCAACTATAGTTGCTCTGAGTTTCTATTTTAGACCATATTAAAATGTTTTTCTTTTCTTTTTTTTTTTAATTGCTTTAAGTTCACATAGTCCACAGAAAAAGAAAAATGACTGCTAGCATCAAGTCTTTTTGCCTATACATTTGTCAGTGCTATCCTGTTCTTAATTGTTTGAAGATTCCTTTTTAGGACTAATGAAAAGAAATGATACTGAAAAATGTAAGAGTTTATGATGATTCTAATGCAGAAACAATTTTATATATAAATAATAATCAAATTTGTTTTATCTGTTCAGTATCAGAAGAACTCAGCTCCAGAAAGGAACAAAATAAGGCAGGCAAGAAAAATATTTTGTCTATGGGCTTTGTAGGATTTTATCGCTTAGCAGAGTAGTAAGAGGATCGAAACCATAGTGAGAAAGTTGACAGGTTTGCAGTTAAGTAAACCTTTACAACTCTGCATAAAGTATAAGTGCCATTTGCTTTGCCAGTAACATTCCCACTCCACCTCCATATGCACTCTTTCATCAAGGATGTTTTGAAGTATGCCGAAAGACAACCTCAAACACCTTCAAAGCTGTTAGGCAGCAACTAATATGAAGCTTTTCAAAGACCATGTATTTTCTATTGTACTTCAATTAAGAAAAGTAAACAGTAAAACTTTATTTGAGAGATTATATCAGCAGAACAGAACACAGTCACAGGATAATGGTCTCCTCCATGTATAGGGACAAGCCATCTAGACATCAAAAATGAATGTTACTATTATTGTATAGCTACTTTCATGCTGGAGAAGAGGGCAAACTTTTCTTCAGCTGATACTGCATTGTAATTTTAATTGGTTAAACAGGTTTCCACTGGACAGAATGAGAAAGGCAATGGAGAAAAAAAGAGGCAGTAACAGTGGGGTGAACTGCAAATTTTAAAACAGAGTCTGTCTGTTTTAGGAGACTCACAGTGGTTCAGCCTTGCATCCTTTTATTTTTTTTTTAATTTTGTCAGAATATGGGTCTGGGAAGAAAAAATGACCTATTTCTGTAATTTCTTTCACTTTTTCAACATTTATTTTTATTAATTTTTATTATCTGGTAATTAGCAATTTGCCCAGTGTACATAAGACTGCAAGTCAGATTTGCCAGGATGGAATGCGTGAGAGTTATGGGTATATGACATGAATGCAATATGTTAAGAGATGCCTTTTTCTTATTTGATGTACAGTTCGTTCCTGAGGAAAGAATATTCCTCAGAAATGAAAAATGTGGTGTACGTTAACCAAGACTGTGTTGCAATTTGCAAGAGAATAGAATGATCTGAACTATGTTATCATACTGAACATCACAGTATTGTTCTCTGTTCCAGTGCTGAGTGCATCTTGGCAACTTGTGTGACAGATACCACTTTGCTGATAATGCAGATGAATTCAAAAGTGCACTAACCAGAGCCAGCAGACAATGGAAATCATTCTGGTCACTTGTTGCCACTTGAGGATCGCTTTAGGAAATTGAGCTAGGAGAAAGTATGCTGGCCTCAGAAACAGACAAATAAAATTACTGAGGGAAAAAGAAAAAAAAAAAGCCATATGCATCTTGTATATTTATTTGCTTGCCTCTCTCTCTCTTAGCTGTTTGTGCAAATACATATTCATACATGCACCTGAAAATGTTAGGTATTAGGCACTTGAAACTATAGAATCATAGAATGGTTTGGGTTGGAAGGGACCTTTAAGGTCATCTAGTTTCATCCCCGCTGCTTTAGGCAGGGACGCTTCCCTCTAGACCAGGTTGCTCAAAGCTTCATCCAGCCTGGCCTTGAAATGCTGAAAGTATCCACTAAATCCTCCCCAAGTGTATGTGTTCAGTCACTGAAAACCACCAGTGCATCTGCTTGCCTCATGTTTCATAAGAATCAAATCCCCAAAGCATGAAGTTCCTCAGTATCATGTATTATTACCATACTCGAGGGAAGTATGCTTTTACATGCTTTCCAGACAACTCTTTTACATCCCTGCTCTAACAGAAGCAAATCTATTGAAAAGTAGCTTTTCAAGAGAAGGAGTGGTCTTTGCCATCTGGCATTAGTCTTATTTGTGCATCAGTGCTTTTAGGGATTGCTGACCTGAATGGGGCAGGTCAAATGAAAGTCGATGGGTAGCTTGTGAATGGTCTTTCAGTGGAGTGATGGCAAATGTAGTTCAAGCTGGATCAGTCTAGCAGTGACCATAAATGAAAAGATGAACCATGATAATTCTGATTGCTAGATTTATTCTATATGCTCAACTCTCAGTTTTATATGCTCATTCTCAGCATCAACTTTACCATACATACTTGTGAGTATAGCATAGTACATGGGTGTGAGTGACGATCTTAGCTTCCAGCTGTGCTTATGTAATAAAAATTGGCCTCATAAGTACCTTCCTGAGTAGTTCTGCAAAAAGATTGGTGTTGTTGGCAAGTTTATGTTCTGTCAGTGAGTGAATTCTCACTTCTCTTCCATTTGGAAGAAATATTATATGCACTGTTAATTTGCAGTAATGTTTTTTTATAAAATTAAACGTAGAAATTACATCTGTTTACTTGTTTGGAATTAAAGCTGCATAGGGCTGTTGCAAATGTGGCACAGAAGTAGTGGGGAGTTGTACAGGACCTATTGTATCCTAGTACCAGTATCCTATGCAGGCAAGGACTCAAGTGGTAGCCACCATTTCTAAGCACTTACAGCCTGCTTTGAGAGCTATTCCTATAATGTTTTCTTATCACTCTGCTAGCATGTGGCTCTACCTCTTTCCAGGACTCGTGAATGTTTTTGCTGGGCTGTCTCACCTCAGGTCTCAATCTTCCAATCATTCCTTCATGCTTCCCCATCTTGTGTCATGCTCTACCAGTTTCCACAGAGTCACAGCTCTTCCCCGTTTATTCTTTAACACTTTGCTGAGAACTGAGGCTCTCAGCATTAGCAGGAGTAGCTGTTACAATATAGCTGGTACATTTATTAACAGTTTGTGGGTTTTGAAGGTTTTGCTGTTTAATTAGCTTGATGTAAATCAGGATGTGGAACAAGTACCAAAAACAAACAAACAAACAAACAAACAAAAACGTAAATTATATATATATCTTTCCTATTAGAGAGAAACTGGTAAATATTTAGCAAAGTCATTTAAAAAATCTGTGATTCCTTCATGGATGGTGGTGCTTAATTTGGAAGCCATATACAGAAAGTGAAGCATGACAAAGAGTACTTCCAACCCTGCTTTCAGTGCAATTTCAACATAATGCCAGCTCCAGAATTTTACTTACTCTTCTAGAATAATTTTACTTTTTGGACTATTACTTTTTTTGGTATCTATGATGCTGCATCTGGCAGAAAATGCAGTTCATTGTTTCTTGTTGGAGAAGCCACCTATATTACTAAAATAATTTTTTTTATTTATTTTTTAAGATGCAGTATGTGAGAGGTAGGATTGATGACAGATTACTTTTAATATCATTTTACATGCTAGCCAGCCTTCCATCAATCCCTTTTATAATGTGGTAGCTCACTCATGTGGATCATTTGTGAGCACTCGAAAACACAAGATATTGCATCTTTTAAAGGCATAAGCAAGCATCATAATTTACTGTCCAATGTGAGACCATCTGTTAGCATGTGCAATGTGTCAATAAATGGCTCCATGAGCAGTGCTCAGATACAAGTGGTAGGTACCTCTGAGCTCAACTAGCAGATCCCAGGTGCTGCTGGTGCCTCTGCAGGCAGTTTCAGGCTTCCAAGCAGTAACAGCAGTAACTTCAGTGTGAAGCAGCCATAGCAGCTTTCATTCAGAAACAGAAAGACTGGGAAAGGTGGAGCCAAAAGTTTGCACAACAAGCCAGTGATCAAAGTGCTCATACAGTTGTTGTCTTTTGTTTAGAAGTAAAAAATATGACTGTAGGGATGGGCTGTTTAGCCTAGGACTCTGCTTCTCTGAATATGCTCAGAGCTCCTCGAGTTCAGATCTCTATTTTCTCTTCCATCTGGGCCTTTGTTTAATTTTTCTGTTGTTTAGGCCACCCTCTTGAGAAATCCTGAATTTCTCTGAGTGCTTTCTGAGTGAGTGCTTAGGTTGGTATACAAGGCAAAGATGAGTGAAGCTCTCTCTTTTACAGGTGACATGTCTGTAAAATGGCAAGTCCTGCTAATTAAGACATCTGACTTTAAAATTACAGGGTTCCAGGATTCTTAAGACATTTTACCCACCTGAGAGATCATTTTTTCCATTGTGAGCAGCAGTATCTTTTGTCTTTTGTTCCTCATTGCATACATTATTTTGTATTGTCTTCCAGATACTACTTTTTACATGCAGACATCAATGACCATGTCCATTCATCCATGTCTGTGGGATATATGATTTCATACTTTTAGAAATCACAGTGAATGCTTTGAATAGAAAATATTACCAAGGAATAATAAAAAGATGGAGGATAAGTAGTCTCAGAAGAATCAGTCTAACTCTGAACTCTCTGGAAGCACAGAGGTTTTGTAATAGCATTTGAACGTGGTCAAGCTAGCTAAAGGATTCTGACTGCTTTTTTTTCTACTTTTGTCTAAATACAAAGTGACTGCATGTGCTTCTGCTGAAAACTTGAGTACTGACCATTTCTTTTCATCTAAAGTCAGACCTCAAAAAATGATGTTCTCCCATTCTGTTCACCTGGAAACACACATTCTTCCCTTGACATTAAAATCCTGTGTTTATGATAAAAATGTTTCCAAGAAAAAATCACCATAAAACGATAACTATATGTATTTCATTGTAAATCTTTCTTCATTTGTTGGATTTCATTTGCCACCACTTCAAAATACTGCATGGTATTAATTTTAAAACAATGTTTTGTTTTGTTTTCTGGAAAATTCCTGTCCTTTTTTTTGATAGCAGCCCTATTAATTTCTTTATTTTATTTTTAGTTAGTAGATAACTCTATATGCTGCAATAGTGAATACTCTGCAAGTAATCTGATGTTATTCTTTACTCTTAAATCAATATAAGACTCAAAAGTTGGGTTTCCTTTTGTGCAGTGGATGAAGTACTATGTTGCTTAGAGAATTTCCCCCACAACATACTTTTTTGTATTTTTTAAGTAACGTTGGATGTGATTCCTAAAAGAAATCCTCGTATTTTATACCAAGAAGTTTATCTTTGATGCATTTAACCATGTGTCCATTTGTCATGAGTTATAGGTTGTGTTAAGTTTAGAGCACTCCTTTAGTCCTCAAATTCCTGGATTGTGGCACAATAGAGCTATTCTGTCTCTCTCTACATATATATACATATCAGAATTTGTCTAGTATGTTTTGCTGTATGGAGTATTTAGCAAAGATTTATTTTTCTATTCATCTTATTCCACTAGCAGAAAAGTCACCACCAATTTGACGAGCCAATTTTAAAGATATTATTTTTAACAGTATAAGAGTGCAACAGCCACTGTTAGCAACGTGAAATGTCTGTAACTTGGGATATGTGGATCAATGCAGACAATATTGTTCTGCTGTTATTTCATACAATATTTCTTTATTGAACAAGTAGATGCTTGTATTTTTGTCATTTTACAGTAGTGTGACATTTATGAAAAAAGAGAATTAGATAAATTTTATACTTTGCATTACAAGTGGCCTTTGGAAGCTTCTGGAAATGTTTGTGATATAAGGCATGCAGTTGCATCATACACTGTTGACCCCAGACTGCAAGTACGAAATAAGTTGACCACAAGGATTCCAGTAGGGAATACAGGATGGAAAGGCCTCTTTTATAACTCTTAAAACTCTGACTTCATGATGAGTGTTTTCATTGCTAATAATCAATTCTTCATGCTGTTCAGAAAATAATGTATCCCTTATATACCTGCATGTATGTTGCAGCAACAGATACTACTGCAAGCTTTGTAGGGAAGGGGTGTTCGCTTGGATATAAGAATTGCAGAGTCCAAACTGAAAAGTAGCTGTCACTGAAATGCCTGGGAGTTATCCACGTGTGCAGTACAGCAAGCTGGGACTTAGAGCAGAATAGACCCCGTGCTGTGTAGCTCTTATGAAAGGCAGGTTTTGACTGATGTTTCTGCCTTGTAACTTCTAAATTTCACAGTCACTGTTCTGAGTTCAGTTTCTCACCTACATGGCGCAACAGCAGACCTCAGTGGTACACTACACAATCTGATTGTTCCCTTATTTCCCTTGGTACAGTAATAAATGCACATAATTTAGAAATCCATTTTCTATAAATCTGGAATAAAATAATATTTACCCAATGTATGCTGACATTTGTTGCAAAGGATGTCAAAGAGTTCATAGATGATGCAAACCCTTGCTTTGTACCATTGTCACATGGAGATACCTATTGAGTACACACTTCCCAGTGTGTATCAAGAACTGATTATGGAGGAGAAACACTGATTTAATGTATGTTCTCAGGAAGAGAAGCATAAGCTCTTTGAAATCTGTAGAGCACAATAGTTTATCTTTTATAATGGTCTCTTTTAAAATAATTGGGATAGTACTCGATGCATCTTCTTTGAAGGAGCAAAGTACCTTACACACATGAACTTCTGATTGTTAGGAAGGCAAAACCTCTGCAGACTCAAAGACTGTCTCATTGTTCCATTGCTCCTGTCTGCCTTTATCTGAAGTTGCCAATCTGTACCTAGCTGCAGTAAAAATAATGGGTATAAAAACACATTTTATGTGTAGAAATAAAACAAGCTTCTAGCTCTGTGTTTGCATAAAGATAATAACGATGATCATCCCAGGCAGAAAAATAGCAGTCACAGGTACAGGTAGGCTGAAGAAGCATACTGTTAGAGTTAAAAAAACATGAATGTAATTAAGCACCTTGTGTTCCAACTCGAGCGGTTACCAAGCAGGTAGTGCACAACTGGCTTGTGAACAAATGCATATATAATTAATATAATAAATTCCTAAGAGAAAAGAATTGATAAGTTGTACATAATAGCACGTGGAGTATAGGTACTAGGAAGCGTGACTTCATGGTCCACATGGTCCTAAAATTGTTTCCCAGTGCTTTAACTCCACAAGTGGTGACCGAGACTTGAAAGATTTTCTCCTTATTTAAAACTGCAAGTATAAAGTTGTGCCACTGTATGGTCAATAGAGGTGTGGGCTCATTACTTTAGTGAAGTCTACTGCGAGTAATTTGTAACTGTGGATATACTAAATTAACTCCCTGAATATCTGGAGGACGGATAGTTTACTATTAGTAAGTATACATGTTTTTTTTATGATGTTTGTTGTGTTAAAGGGAAATATTAATCAGATTAGTTTCACAATATAAACATGCACAGAATTATAGTATCATTCCAATTAATACTTCGTTCAGATTCCCACACAGGTAAAAACACGAGTGATGCTCCTAGAGGCAGCAAGTTACTGTTTCATTATACATTCTGCAAACAAACAAAGTTGTAGGCTTACTGCCAAGTACCATGTTTACTTACATTGAACAATAGGCAAAGCAAGTCTTAGAAATGAGCACACCAACAGGAAAAATAAAACTCTCCAATTAGGTAACCATTAAAATGAATAATAATTAAATAAAGTATAAGGAAATTTGCATTCACTCTTAAAATACCCCATATTTTGTTACAGTATTTAATTTCAGTAGACATCATTGCAAGTAGCTGGGTGTATCGTAATGGATTCCTACACTGTGAAAACTAGAACAATAAAACACTTCTGAATTACACATGGCAAAAAGGAAAATGTCTACTTCTTGAGTGCACAATACTACAGCATCATACAGAAAAGTGTTTGCCAGCAAGTCTGTTTAGTTGGACAAGTAAAATGCTTGTAACCAGGAATTACAGATACATGTCCATTACCTGCACTAGCTTTGTAATGGGTACTAAACACGTACTGGTAACCAGCGATAAGAAACCAACTGCTCTCAGCTTCTGGGCTTCTGCCAAAAATGAGATGATTATTCTCTCAGCATAGCTGTAAAAAGTACTGCATATTTTGTCAACTCAAATTTAGGCAAGGCTGGAATCATCCAGGAAAGCAACAGTGTATTATAGACAGCTTCACAGCAATCTCTTGAAGGAACACTAAATCCAATTATGCAGAACATCACAGAATTTTATTATTCCTAGAGCACTTAGTTCTCATGAGGGCAAGTATTTGTTCCTCTTTCAAAGTATCCAGAACACTATCATATGTAAGATTTTGTGCTAAGTTATGACCGCTAAGCTCTTATGCAGATTAATTTAGAAACAGCAGAAAGAGAATACCTTCCAAAAATATATGGCAGTCTGTTGTTCAGGTGTTTAATTAAAAAAGAAACTGAAGAGTGGCAGAACTGTAGCTTGGTGATATTCCCATTGGGAATATTAATAGTTGTTTAGGAGAACATTAGGTAAGAAATTTGATTTTTAGTTAGTACTGAAGGGCATTTTATTTACAAAAATAGTAACAATATAATGATATTCAAATTAGTCCTCAGATAATACCAAATAACCAAATCCCATGAGTCAGAAACTTATCGATGCCACTGTGCCAACCTTTAAGAATATTTGATGTACACAGTGTAGTTTACTGAACAAAGCATACAGAGAAAGCACTGAGCCCTCAATAGTGTAAAATGAAATTGTAACCTATGTCAAAATCCTTGGCTTTGGTTTCCTACCCACTCCTAGACTGAGGAGAATAGTGGATCAGTTACTGAAGCTACATGTACAGCACTTTATGTTCTCACTGCCAGACAGAATAACTAAGCATTCTATATGAAATACAGTGTAAAACTAAGATTAAAAGGGGAGAATGTTTCCTTGTTGAATGTAGCTAACACCAAAACATGACATGATATTCCATGCCTTCTGCAGTCATATAAATTATGTAATGAACTGCATCTTTACATCATTTGGGGCTATATGTAGTGCTCAGAAACTGAGAAGCTGTGCACATCTTGCAGGCAGAGCTACCAAAATGAGCAGCTCAGAGAATGGCAACCTGAGCCTTCACAGCTGTCAGGCTGCACAGTGTACAAGCATGGAACAAAAAGACAGTGCCTGTCCGAAGAAGGGATGTTTTATTATCTCTAATTGATGTGTGTATTTGAGTATTGCTATTGGAAAATGCTCAGTGCTTTTGTACGTGTGGGTTATGACACATCAGTAGCATTAATGCACTCTTTTTCCATGGAAGCTGTCATTATAATTCATTCTGCATTTCTGATGCACTTCAAGAGTTATCTGTTCTCATGGTTCATGCCATCAAAATTGAATTTCTCCTTTCTTTCATAAAAAGTGCAGTACCATGTAAGTAATGGGAAAGCTGAGCTGAGCTGAGCTACATATGGTTTGTTGGAGGTTAAAGTCAATAACCACAGGACCTACAAAGACGCTGCAGCAGGTGTTTCATAGGTCACCTGTAATCTAAACCACGGTCACCAAATCTGTATTTCTTACATATTCCAGCCATATCCCACTGCCCAGGCTGCACCCTATTCCCACTTCCTTTCCAGAGCATGTGAAATGGCATGAAGCTCACTTCACACTGCCTTGCCTTGCCAGGTTCACTATCCTCCTCCATCAGAATCCATGCGTATACACGTTTACAAAAATACCAGAACTTCCCAATTGAGCTATTTTTGTAAGAATGTCTCACATATTTCTGCCGACTCCTGTCTGTTAGCAGGGGTGGAGAGTGAATTTCGCTCTGCAGATTGACTCCTGTGTGGTTAACACAGTTCTGGTACAAATACATAAAGTGGTTCCTCTGATGTGTAGGGGTTTGTTGACTTTGTTGAAGTACCTGCAACATGGGAGTGGCCTTACTGAGGTATTTATTTCAAAGGAGAAAGAAAAGACTGCACCAAATGATCCCTAGTTGAGTGCAGGAGACGATCCTTTTCCTGCATGAACAGCAGGGGTCACTAAAAAGAGGGATTACACTGGGGAAAGCAAATGGCCTTTTTTTTTTCCAGCCAAATCACTTTTCATATAAAGAAATCTCTGTATTGAAAAAGAAAATCTGTGGTCCTACAGTTCTTGATGGATAAAAACCTCCAAATTAAACAAAGAAAGAAACAACCTAGCATTCAGACTGTGACATAAACTATAAAATGCCTCTAACAATCTAATTATTTAGAATTGTTTTGTCAACAATTTGTTTAAAATATAACTGTCACATTTTTTTTCTTCATTGCATTGTAAGTTGATGTAGACATTTAACACCGTGATAGCCAATAGTGAGTAATGTGTGCCCACAGTGATATTCTCTTCATTATTTGCTGTTATTGGAAGTCAATAAGGCACAGTTAGTCATGCAGAGAAATAAAAATGAAGTTGTTCTGCACTTAGAACAAGTCAACAGGAGAATAAACAGAATACTCAGAGGGAATGTCAGCTTAGCTTCACTCAGCATGAAGTGTAAACAAGGCTAACTTTGTTCTTAGATGGATATAAGGAACTGATCACACAAGAAAAGCAATTGAAGAAAACCCAGCCAAATACATTGACAGAAGGAAGCCTATAGAAAAGCACACTACAGAGATAGGTCACCTGCTCTGCTTCATATCTGTTCTTGAAGTTTAGAAGCCAAGGAGGTTTTTGTATTTATCTTTGCAGCTGAATGAGTTCAATTTCACTCAGATTAGCCCAGAAATTTCAGAACAGCAGGTTAATCCTTCCTGCCTTCATGGGCAACTGAGCAAACAGACCAATATCAGTGTGACCAAGTGTAAAATTGTAATTCTAGAGATTAATGTTGTCTTTCCTGTTTGCTTTGAACTTGACCCTCATGTTTCTCTTCTAGGTAAGTTTGTATGTATGTGTGTTTGTGTGATGTTATTTATTTATTTGTTTCTTTATTGGTTAACAGCTTCTGTCCAAGGCCCCTGGGAGAGGGCAATCTCGCCAAACAAAGTGCCCTATTACATCAAGTGAGTATAAAGAGTAATTTATTCTAGCTATTTACGTTTGGTGTTTAAGACGGACATTGGATTATTTCTTATATTACCAAGAACTGCTCCTGTGTTGTCTAAACAGGAAGAAAAAGTGAGTGAAATGTGCAGTCAATTTCACAGAAATATGCTAGATATTTAAAAGTATTGTAAGATGCACTGATTTGTTTGTTGCTTGGTTTTATGCTTCCATAAATTATCTGCAAAATACGTAAAGCTTTGGAGTATCTGAAATATATTTGCTGACTGAAGAATATATATGGCAGGTTTTGCCAAAGTAATCAAAACAAAACAAAAAAAAATTCAGTTGCATTTTGTGGATGTGATGCACTATCTTTTTAATCTCACAATGCAAATACTTTATACAGTGAATTCTTTTAAGGAGAGTGTTTAGTTGAATCTGTTGCTGAGGGACAAAATAGTATCTATAAACTGTTCTATCTGAGTTTAGTTTCCACATTCAGACAGTTTGTTGTATGAGGTATGTATACATAAAGAATGAGATAAAACTTAAAAACAGACAAACAAACAAACAAAAGCAAAAAAAACAACTGCTAAACACACGAGTTTCAAGTGTCATAGAGCCCCATTCCACAGCAAATACAAAAGAACTTTTAATCCATTTTTTCTTCTTTCTTCAGTGGCTTATTATTTGTAATAAGTGTCTTGGAACTATTTATACATAGCTTCTGGAGGAAACAGGAGATGCGATGTCTGTGATAAAGACTGTAGTACCAGTAAACTGAAACATGGGTGTCACTGAATAGCACATTCGTACGCTTCCTCCTTACCTTCCCAGTATACTTTGGTTTCAAGCTCAAAGAGGCTAGATTTATGTTAGATATGAGGAAATAATCTTTTACAGTGAGGGTGGTGAGGCACTAGAGCAGGTTGCCCAGAGATGTGGTGGTTGACCTGTCCCTGAAGACTTTCAAGGCAAGGCTGGATGGGGATTCTATTCTATGATTCTATACTTTGGAAACTCAACCAGTGTCACTCAACATCTGGCCACTGTGGCACTTCAGTCGCTCCAGCAGCTTCAGAACAAACCTTTATATGTGAAGAAGGCCAGGTCTGTTGTGCAATGCAGTGTTGTACCTAGTTGTACCTTGTTTAAGTTTATTTGCTATTCCTGTGTGATTTCTCTGATGTACTTGGAAATGGATCATTGCAATGCTGTTTGGCTACAAATAATGAAACAGATGTAAGGAAGCAGAAAGCTCTATCAAAGAGAGGAGAGAGGACAGTCTATGGAGAGAAAGTGCTGGAAAGCAGTAGCAGTCTCTGGCACACAGGAGTCAGTTTGTGGCACCACAGTGAAGGACAAGGTTCTCCTTTTCTCTGTCCCATGACATGACTTGCCGTTACAGGCCTTGGCAATTCTTAAGTGTAGGCATGAGATGTGTTTCATGCTGCTCTTCCCATCTCTTCATGTGCTACTCGCATCCAGCAGCCATGGGTAACTGTTGATTGTTCATGTTAACATGATCAGTGATAACTATTCCTCAGTAGATTTTTGTGTCAAGTTTCCATTTCATCTTCTGTTTCAGAAAGTTCAAAGGAAAATATTTATTTTGTTCACTTTAGACAATATATTATTCCTCATGAGTTGTAGCAGTACTATTTTAAATTCAGCTACAACTTTGATATAAATACTTACTGCTGATGAGATGAGAAATAAATTGGTCAAGTGTCTTAGTTCATTGTAACATCTGTTCCCTTCTCCAGCTGACCTCAGTCATTTTCATCCATTCTCATCACTCATACTTTACGTTTGAACACAACTATGCAAATTGTCTTTGGTACCATTTTGACTATTTAACTTAGTGTATTTTTTATTTATCTTTGAACTACTACTTCTCTATTGCAAATCCTCTAGGAGCTTCCATGAAGATAGAGCAACCATGGATAGTGTTCTCCTTATATAATTTTCTTTTTGTCATCAGTGTAAAAGAATGGTGATATATATTTCATTATTTTTCATTTTATGTTTTTCCCTTGATGCTTAACTGTTTTATCTAGTCATTTTCACATTTGCAGTGGCACAGCCTTCATTAAATCAGGCAGTACTTAATGTTAAAATCCTCAGCAGCAATATTTACTTACTGATAGGTATGTTGAGGCTTTTCGATTTCCCTCATTAAAATTTCATTTTTATACAGCTGATTAATCTTTCCTCTAAAGCTATTATTTCAATAATTTCTTCTTGAGATTATTCATGCTGGTATTTTTTCTCTAAATGGCATCATTGCCATTGCAAATACAGTTATCAACAATGCACAACCTGTTTCAGGTATTCAGAGTCTCTGCTATTTCAGAGTGTCTTGGCCTACTGTCAGCCTCATGAAAATTGCAGCACAGTGGCGATGCACCAGCTGCTGCGTTCTTCCACCTTTTCATGTGGTTTGGTCCCAGTGGGAATGACGAGCCAGGACAGCAGTTCAGTCTCACCCCTTTCTTCCTTGGTATTCTGAGAAACCAAACTTCTGTGTTCAAGGACAGCTTCCACAACAGCAAGTGGACATTCCTGTCTAGAATGTCTGGTGCTACTCAGGAAATAATCCATCCCTTTTGCCTCTGAACTAAAAAATGCAAAATTTCTCTAAAACTTGTTCTAGCAAATGCTTTTCTTTATGGCTTTTTTTTTTCCTCAATATATTAATTATGTCTAGTGCAGCATTTAAAGATTTTATTAACTTGAAAAAGGAGAGGAAGATAAAAACATCAGTTCTGTTCTTTGAGGCCTTGGTCCTATCCTTATTTGAGGGTGACCTGGAAAATGGGAAAGCAGAAGTAGGCAGAGTCATGTCTGTGCTCTTCAGCAATGTTTTAGTTATTCATTAAAATTTCTAAATTTAAGGCTTTAGGAGGCAAAATAGGCAATTACTGTTCATCAAAAATTTGAAAAGCAAGTGAAACAAATGTGCAGAACAAAGACTACTGCATATGTTATCAAAAGATTTTTTTAAAAAAAGCTTAAATTCTAAAAAAAGGCTGATAATGAAGGTAGGAAGACTGCAGACTTTAATTTCAGAATTTGGGATAAATCATATCTTAGAATAACTACCCTTGTGATTGAAATATGCAAACGCACGTACACTTGTTATCCCCCAGTCAAACATGGAGGAACAGCTCCAAAGCAGTGATGAATAGCAGAACCAAATGCCTGCTTTGGATTTTGCAACAGAAGCAGTTGCTCATGCTACACGACCCAATTCCTCTCTAGTGACCATCCTCTTGGGGCACAAGGAGACATAAAACAGCTGTACTCTGAATCTTGTTTTGCCTTGTGTATGGCTTACCCCTGCTAATAAGTAATGTAGCCACTGTGCAGTCCTAAGAGACCTCTGTTGCCTTGGAGTGGGGAGGAATAGTTGGACTGAAGTCTGCAATTTACTTTATTTCCCCACAAAATTCAGTATTCCTGCCATCATGATCCACTGAAATTTAGTAGTTGTTGACTTCTTTATTTGTACTAATCTTTGACATTATTCTTCCGCTGTATAGCTAACTTCCAGTTAGTCTGTCTTCTCAGCCTCTTGTTGTGCCCATTCTTTTGAAGGATTTAAAATGCTTCTGTGAAAATACAGTAGTCTTTCATCTCAGTACTTTTCACAAAGGAAGCCTTCCAAGTTATTTCCCAGCCAAGCTTATTTTGTTACACAGATTATGGCAGTTCACTGAACTTTGTCCTGCTGAGAACAAAGCTGGATTCTCGGGAGCACAGATTTGGCCCCTTGAGAAGATCCATATGAGACTGTCAATATAAATTTGCTGTGCATTTTCCTAACTCCAAGAGCTACACATCCCCACTTTCTGACCCTCTTCCATGCTACAATTTCCCATGAGACTATTTTACTTTATTAAATGTATCAGTTTGTGGCATATATTTTTGTTAGTTTCAGGTTCTGCACTCTTTCTATACTCCATACAGGAGATACAGCAGTTCTATAAACATACTTCTTTGTTGTCTGGCTTCCTGATCTCCCTTTTAATTGTTGAGTACCCATGCAGAATTTCGGCACAGAAAAAAAAAAAAAAAAAAAGCCAAGAGCCCAGAGATTTCATTGTAAAAGCGAAGAGATTAAAGGCATGATTCTTTTACTTTAGACATGGGACAAATGAATCTATCTGAATTAAATTCCACTAAGATAAAATAAAGCAAAGAATTGCTGTAAAATCACTCGGGTTAATTGTTTCTTCTGCAGAATGTAGATAAGTATGACACAAAAGCAAGTAGGAAATGTCTGTCAGACAAAGCAAAGAGAGATGTGAAACACCATAAATAAATAATGTATACTTGTGTGTATGTAGTGATTTGAGCTGTGAGCAAGCTCTGCAAGCCAAGCATATGGCTGACAGTTAGCCTACCTACCAAGTACCAAAAAATGTAATACTTCGACTTTTAAAAAGCAAAGCCATTCTGATCTCTTCATGTTTTTCAGCTCCGAACTCTCAATTCCAAAATTGTAGCTATTGTGATGAAAAGTCTCATACTTTTCAACCTGTCTTAAAATTACCGTGCTGTCTAGCACAAAACCATCAGTTAAATATCTGTTATTTCCAAGACGTTTGTCCATATGCACCTTTCCTTTATCATCTCTTGGATTTGGTTCCAAACCGTGTCACAAAGGTTGCAACTTGGCTGTGCGTGAATGCAAGATCCTGGAGCTCATACCCAAAGTGGAGGAGTTTCCTGAGGCACTTGCACAGCACTCAGGGACTGTGGTCCTGCTAATCTTACAGTGCTCATGCTGAAGTGGAAAGCAAAGTGCTTAAGTTCTGTTATCAGAGGCATTCAGTATGAATTATCATGACTTTATGTTGTTGAGCGTTACAGAGAAGAAGAAGGTAAGGTTAATTTTTGTTCAGGTTAAATCTTAAAATGCCTTTAGGCAGATAATGTTGGTACTCTCCAGGAATGAATTTGAGTTTTCTGGCTTGTTTGTTCAGTTTAGGAATGAGCTGGGTCAGAGAATTTTGGATGGAATCTGACTTTCCTATTTTCTTAATTAAAAAGAAAGCACGAACATTTTAAATCCATTACATCCAGCTAGCTATTTATTGCTTTCTAGCTCTGGGACTAAGAGAACAATAAATGAACCACTTTTATAGGCGGTAAGATGAAATGTAAACTTTTGTTACTGTACAAGGAGTATCTTTATAGAGTAATACAATATAATTACACAATATTGAAGGTATCATAGCTGAAATTGTTATATTTATTGTAAGCTGAATGTGATTTTTTGCTTGTATTTTACCTTTTACTTAATTTCTCTTTGCTCCATTTTACTTCAGTGATTAAATACAGTTTCACTGTGTTAACAATCATCAAGAATAAAAAATTAACATAGCCCATATAATTTTGAAAGATTTGAATGACATATATACAATATGGGCCTATTTTATACAGTATGTGCCCCATCTTCCATAAAAAATAGATTTTACAGCTGCTTCTGATAGCTGAAATTTATTGCCATATACTGCAAGCCCATGTTTTAAACATTGTGTGTTTAATGAGCAGAATTCAAAAATAGGAATTATGTTTGATTTCCGCTGGAATGCTTTGAACTTGAAAAGATTAGACATATTAAGGGGAAAAAAAGAGACAGATTTGCCTGTCAGACTTTTCTTTTTTTAAAGATCAATTACATACTTAATTTAGATGACAGACAAAGAGAAGACAGCTTCTGACAACTGTCCAATGAAATCTTCATGGAAATGGGGAACAATATCTCAGATTTTTTACATATTCTTGTTATACTGAGAAGTTTCATAAGTCCTTTGTTTCCTCAGAAGATTGACAGTTTCTCCCAAGCAGCATTTGCCATGTCTGCTGTCTGCGATTGGTTCAGAGTCTCTTGTGATGCACAATGAGCAGACTAAGTATTTCGCCACTCCGCTTGAGAAAAATAGCATCCCTATAAGAGAGTCAGCAGTAAGTTGCTCTCTCTCTACCTACTGTGCTTTATCTTGTCTCCTTCATGAACTCATCAGTCTAATACAAGGCAGGTCTGTAATTAACATTTGTACATCCTAAGTTGTGTTTCAATACCTATGAAAAAAAAAATAGTGATTATAAATACAGTGGATATATACAACATGCATCATTAATTGTACCTGCTGTGGATTCATGGCTCTGGCAGACTGATGTTCTAGTGCTGGCATCCAGGGCAAAACAACAGTCTAGCAAAGACTGAGTGCAATATCCAGATATACCCAGGCTTCTGTTTCTCCTGTGTTCTGTCAGGAAAAGGTCAGACTTTTTCCTGGTTTGATTTCTTTCTGAGAATAAACTCATTGAAGCTCCTAAATCTCTCGTGTGATTGCTCCTTCTCTGACTGTCTGAGATGCCAGCCCTCCTATACACTGCAGTAATCTCCTATATTTCAGAATGTTCTCTGTCTCAACATGTTTCTTGTCCAGAGTGACCTGTGTGGTCTTTATGTACTGAATCACGACAATGGATTATATGAACCAGTTTTCTCCTTATAGGACCCCATTCAAGATTTTCTTTTTTCTGGACAGATAATAGCAGCAATGTTGTTACACATCTGTTTTGTGATACCTGTGTCTTTAGATCTTCAATCTTGAGAAGTATTTTGTGTATGTATTAAGCTTAGACATTAAGGATGTTAAGGGAAAATATAAATTGCATTAACTGGGAACTGTATAAATGTTGGTAAGATCAGATGTTAACTAAAGATTCTTCATTAAGTAAAGAATATTAAGTAAAGAGTAACCAATAGGTTAGGAATAATCAAATCATCTATATTCATTTTCTTACTTCTCATTTTCTGATTAAAAATTTGAACCTTCTGAGATAAATTACAATTTCAAATATGATCTATAGGCTTGGCAGCCTTTTCCACACTACGTATTTGCTTTGAATTTCAATTACTCATCAGATACATTTTTATATTAGGAAATCTGTGGCTAGATAATTTAAGAAAAACTAACCATAAAAAAATGTATTACAACATCTCTGAATAAATTGTTTTTCTTAGAAGTAGTTTTGATGAGACAAACATTCATTGTTTTTCCATGACAACTGTATTTAGAAAATTAGATTATGGTGCAACACAACAGAGAACCACTATCAAGCAGTGCTGTATGTACCCAGCCTAGCGCAATCACCAAATGGTGTCAACAGCCTACTGAGCTGAGTGGAGAGGAGAGGGCAAACTTTGCTGCCTAGCGGCCATTCCGTTTGTGTTCCTGGGTCTCCCCTCTTCTTTTCCAAAAGAGCCAAAATTTGCATCAGTGTTGTTTGTAAAAGTCAGGCTGGGGACTTTGAGGGGCTGCAAGCGCATTTAGCACAGCTCTAAATTACTATGACGGAAGGTTGCTGCTGCAAACCTTTGAAGAAGTCTTTTGTTTAGCTTTTATTCTTCACTTTATATTTTTGTATTTTATAATGTGAACAGTTTCAACGGTTTATGGGCAGGTT